>BLSH010131926.1:1673164-1690503 GCA_018402905.1 Glandirana rugosa | reverse complement strand
TCTGTCAGTAGGGAAGGTAGTGATCCTACGTTTCTGCTAAGCAGGAACACGGTTCTCTGCCTTCCTATAGTACAAGCATCCCCCCCCCCCCCAAAGTTAGCAAGCACTCCCAGGGAACAAAGTTAACCCTTTGATCGCCCCTGATGTTAACCCCTTCCCTGCCAGTGTCATTAGTACAGTGACGGTGATTTTTTTTTTTTAGCACTGATCACTGTGTTGGTGTCACTGGTCCCCAAAAAGTGTCAGGTTTGTCCGCTGCAATGTCGCAGTCCCGCTAAAAATCGCTGATAACCGCCATTATTAGTAAAAAAAAATTGAAAAGAATTGAAAAATTCCATAAATCTCTCCCATAGTTTGTAGACGCTATAACTTTTGCACAAACCAATCAATATACGCTTATTATTTTTTTTTTACCAACAATATGTAGCAAAATACATATTGGCCTAAATTAATGAAACATTTTTCACATTTTTTTATTGGGGTATGTTTTACGGCAGAAAGTAAAAAATATTTTAATTTTTTTTTCAAAATTGTCGCTCTTTATTTGTTTTCTATTTGTGTGAAAAAAAAGGACATCAATTTTATTTGGGTACGGCATCGCACAAGCGCCAGTTAAAGTAAAGCAGTGCCACATCACAAAAAATGGCCTGGTCATGAAGGGGGGTAAACCTTCCGAAGCTGAAGTGGTTAACCGCTTGCCGCCCACCCGCTGCAGTTTCACTGTGGCAAGGTGGCTCGGCTGCGTGAAAGCTGTACTGGTACGGCAATTCCTGCACTGGAATCTGTGGGCGCGCACGTGCCGACTGGCCAGCGGGGTGAGCCAATCAGCGGGTGGGGCGGACTTGAAGTAAACAAGTCAGATCTCCGTTCTGACAGGGGATTACACTGAGATCCTCTCTTTCTGCTATGCAGGAACATGGATCTCTGTGTTATCCCAGGTAGCCCATCCCCCATACAGTTAGTAAACACACTCAGGGAACACAGTTAACCCTTTGATCGTCCCTGATGTTAACCCCTTTCCTGCCAGTGTCATTAGTACAATAACAGTGCATATTTTTAGCACCGATTACTGTAATAATGTCACTGGTTGCCAAAAAAAGTGTCAAAAATGTCAGTTAGGTGTCCGATCTGTCCGCCACAATGTCGCAGTCCAGATAAAAATCAGATCGCCTCCATTACTAGTAAATAATAAAAATGCCATAAATATATCACCTATTTTGTAGACGCTATAAATTTTGCGCAAACTAATCAATATTTGCTTATGGGGTTTTTTTTTAACCAAAAGTATGTAGCAGAATACATTTTGGCCTAAATTGATGAAGAAATTCGATTTTTTAAAAAAATGTATTGGATGTTTTATGGCAGAAAATAAAAAATATTGTTTTTTTTCCCAAAATTGTTGCTCTTTTTTTGTTTATAGCGCAAAATATAAAAACTGCAGAGGTGATAAAATACCACCAAAAGAAAGCTCTATTTGTGGGGAAAAAAGGATGCAAATGTTGTGCAATTGTCAGTTAAAGTAACGCAGTGCCGTATCGCAAAAAATGGCCTGGTCATTAAGGGGGTAAAATCTTTCGGAGCTGAACTGGTTAAATTGCACTTCAAAATAATCTTTTTAAAATAAGCTGAACTACGAGATAATTACAAGTGGCTAAAGAATAAACAAACTGACCTTTTTTTTTTTTTTTACTTCAGACCCCTTTAGCAGTTTACAGGGAAGCAAACCGATGACGAGGAGAACTGAATATTGAACCCCCTGTGCATGTGGATGGCTGTTAAAGGTATGGGGATACCATTCAATTAAAGTGGAGTTCCACCCACAAATACATCTTTATATATTTCAATTCCTCTATGCATGATAAATCACCTTTGGGAAAAAAAAATTATACTCACCGTAAGTGCCCTGTTGCTATGTGGTCCCTGTAATCTTCCACATCCTGATCCACGCACTCCCCATCACTTCCTGCCTCGCCTGGGCTCATGGGAGATGCGAGTCATCATTTCCCATGAGTCGGGAGGCATCCCTGAGCTGTAAAATTGTGTTATTTCCAGACAGGAAATGATGTGATTTTGTGGGGGAGAGACATGTTATCTATGTTGCCATAAGAACTGAGCGGGACCTTCCGATGTCGCTGCCCATTGTTATGACACTCGAGATTGAGAGGTGCATGCTGGTTACCCAGCTTGCACTTTATCCAGGAAAAGACTCGAGGAGGGCTTCACATGCCCACAGCTAAGATGGGAACTCACCGTAAAGAAAAAATTAGCAATGTAAGTAAAAAATAAATAGGAAGACTACCCGTATTTAAAGCTATCAATAACTTTATTGAATACTAACTAGGTGGATGCCAGCAAAAAAAAAAAAAAAAAAAATGTATGTGGGCGGGACTCCGCTTTAAGTTGTTTTTTGCATGAAGGGTTGCAATTTTTTATTTTAAATGAGCTTGGCTTCAACCACTTGCCGACCGCCAACCGCAGGTTGACGGCGACAAGGTGGTTCGATATCGCAAAACGCCGTCATGCGACGGCGGCTGCGAGATCGAGCACTGTGAGCGCGCACGCGCCGCCGGAGGCGCGCTCACTGTGTCCGGGGGGGGGGGGGGCCAGGGAGCGGGTGCGGCAGACTCGATCTCCACTGGCTAGCCGCGATGCCTCCCTCCAAAGTGAAAGAACGGAGGTCCGTGAATGTAAACACGGATCTCCGTTCTGTGAGAGGGGGAAGGGCTGTGATCACAGCCTTCCTCTACATGGAAGCTGTGATCACTTCCCTTCCCCTGCTAGGGCAGCCCACATACAATTAGAACACGCCCAGGGAACACAGTTAACCCTTAGAGCGCCCCCCGCAGGTTAACCCCTTCACTGCCAATGGCATTTACACAGTAATCAGTGCATTTTTATAGCACTGATCGCTGTATAAATGCCAGTGGTCCAAAAAAAGTGTCAAAATGGTCCGACATGTCCGCTGCAATATCGCAGTACCACTAAAAATCGCAGATCGCCGCCATTACTTGTAAAAAAAAAATAAAAACCCCAAAAATGAATTCTCATCATCCGTAAACGCGGCAACTTTTGCGCAAACCAATCAATAAACGCAGATTGCGATTTTTTTAATCACAAATATGAGGAAGAATATAAAATCGGCCAAAACCGTTGAAAAAAATGTTTTTTTATATTTTTTTTTGGATTTGTATTTTAGCAAAAAGTAAGAAATTTGGGTTTTTTTGCAAAATTGTCGCTCTTCTTTTGTTTATAGCGGCGATCAGAAATGACGCAGCGGTGATCAAATACCACCAAAAGAAAGCTCTATTTGTGGGGAAAAAAGGATGCAAATTTCGTTTGGATACAACGTTGCATGACCGCGCAATTGTCAGTTAAAGCGGCGCAGTGCCGAATCGCAAAAAGGGCTCTGGTCCTAAAGTGTGAAATCCTTCCGGGGCTGAAGTGGTTAACAGAGTTAAATGGCACCTCTTTAATCCCCACCTGATCTATCCACATCCCTTCCCAGATCTGTGCACAATATTTGTGTCACTTTTTTAATTTTTTTTTTTACAAGTTAAGGGAAATTATGCTCTACTCTCCCAGTAAAACTGCAAAACTGGAAGCCACAGCTTGGCCAGTGGTAAAAGAGTCCTGGGAATGTAGTGTGGTGACTATGAGGTTATGTGAGGATAAATAAGGGCTTATTAAGTGTTCTTTCAGGTAAAGAGTTGCTTCGGGTTGACTCAAAGAATTTAGTTTGATGTTGGTGCTAAATTGTGGGCACTTCAGCACTTCCAAATCAAACGGATTCTAAACCGCCTTGATCTATCATAGAAACTATCAATTTGTGTTTGTTCTTGAAATGTTATTTCATCATTTTATTATGCATGCTAGTCTGGTACATTTTAGTTTAACCAGTTAAGATTCATGAACAGGAAATCTAGGTTCTGGTGAAGTGGGTCTTCTTGAGAACTTGAATCCAACTCAGTGATTAGTTGTTGTCTATTGCATAGGTGCAGACACTCGCCTTTATGTGCGTGTAAATGGGTGAGAACATATCAGGAATACTAGCAGATACATGCCCATAAATGTGCATTACTATTTGCTGTCCCATATTTGATACACAGTATCTTACATAAGTAAGTACACCCCTCACATTTCTGTAAATATTTTATTCTATCTTTTCATGTGACAACACTGAAGAAATGACACTTTGCTACAATGTAAAGTAGTGAGCTCCATAAAGACATGATTTGATGATATTGGTGTTGAGGAACCCAAGTGGTCTGCACAGAGCCCTGACCTTAACCCTACTGAACACCTTTGGAATGGCAGATCATCAGGTCCATTTACTTCCTGAACTGAGATATGAGCTTAGAGATAACACAATCATGCAGCCATAGACATACCCTTTGGTCAAACTCAAGAGTCGCAAAAGGTCCCTCTGGGACTTTCTACATGGGTTGGACAGATGTCGGACCCCAATCCCTTTCACATAGACCTACAAAACATTACTCAATCCTAGGGCAGGTGAGAAGTTAGAGACTATGGGGTTGATTTACTAAAGCTGGAGAGTGCAAAATCTGGTGCAGCTCTGCATAAAAGCCAATCAGCTTCCAGGTTTTATTGTCAAAGCTTAATTGAACAAGCTGAGGTTAGAAGCTGATTGGCTACCATGCACAACTGCACCAGATTTTGCAGCTTTAGTAAATCAACCCCTATGTGATGTCTAGCAGTGAGCACCACTTTTGTCTCTGCATGCCAAGCACTGAGACATGCAGAATGCTTCTCCAATTACCACTTGACACCATTCGGCCTAAAAATGTTGTTTCTGCCTTGTCCCAGTTGCATATTACGATCCATAAGAGATCATGGAATTGCAAAGGCTGCTATCTATCTATCTATCTATCTATCTATCTATCTATCTATCTATCTATCTATCTAGACCAGGTGTAGGGAACCTGTGGCTCTCCAGCTGTTGTAGAACTACATTTCCCATTATGCTTCTGGGAGTAATTGTATCCATCAGCCTTGCAATGCCTCATGGGAAATGTAGTTCTACAAAAGCTGGAGAGCCGCAGGTTCCCTACCCCTGATCTAGACAGTGCTTCAATGGTTCAATGCTAAGACCACCATTGTCATCATGCAAATGCTGGTGTCTGTGAAGTTAAATATCTAACACATATCAGCCCCTGTGGCA
Organism: Glandirana rugosa; assembly: GCA_018402905.1. Taxonomy (NCBI): domain Eukaryota; kingdom Metazoa; phylum Chordata; class Amphibia; order Anura; family Ranidae; genus Glandirana; species Glandirana rugosa. The sequence goes on along the minus strand of BLSH010131926.1, from coordinate 1,685,324 downwards.
ACCTTTCACCTTTCAAGTCTGTGCACGCTGGGCTTTTGGCAGAAAAACGCTCATATAGAGGCATTTAGGAGCATTTAGCTTTTTTTCTGCCAAAAAACTGCTTTCAAAAACACAAACCAGAAGGATTTTTCTCTTCTTCTAAACCAGGGGTCTCCAAACTTTCTAAGTAAAGAGCCAGTTTACTGTCCTTCAGACTTTAGGGGGACCGGACCGTGGCTATTGAAAGTAGAAAAGGTCCAGAGGTCTGTGGCAAAAAACAATGCCCCATCTTTGGTGTCAGTGGGAGGAATTGTGCCCTGCCATTGGTGTTAGTGGAAGGAGTTGCACCCCTTCATTGGTGTTATTGGGAGAAACTGTGCCCCATCATTGGTGTCATTGGGAGGAATTGTGTCCCATTGTTGGTATCATTGGGTCCCATTGTTGGTGTCGTTGGGAGAAATGGTGCCCCATCATTGGTGTCATTAGGAGGAATTGTGTACCATTGTTGGTGTCATTGGGCCCCATTGTTGGTGTCATTGGGAGAAATTGTGCCCCATCATTGGTATCATTGGAAAAAACTGTGCCCCATCATTGGTGTCATTGAGAGAAATTGTGCCCCATCATTGGTGTCATTGGGAGGAATTGTGCCCATTCATTGGTGTCAGTTGGGGGAATTATGCCCCATTATTAGTATCAGTGGATGAAATAGCCCTCAAAATCAAGCAAAGGGCTGCATCTGGCCCTGGGCCTCAGCCTGCAGCAGAATGATGGCGTCATCTTAGCCTAGGCAAAGTCACTGGACTAGAGTTCAAGAATGGCTTTTCAACAGTGGCGACCCTTCCATTAGGGGTGCCCGAGCGCCACCCCCCCCATCCATGCTTCCGGCCCCCTAACCTACATACAGGGTGCCGAATGCATGGATTCCAATGGGGGGGGGGTGTTTTTTCAAAGCACGTGATTAGACCTAGAGGCTCTAATAGGCTTCAAAAAAGTGTGGGTGCAGAGCATTGCGCCCTGAGCAGGGCCGGATTAAGAGCATCGTGGGCCTGGTGCTGAGGATTTTGGTGGACATGTGATTTACATATCAATCATGTTTACGCACACAGAGTAGGGCTGGGCAGCATCAATGACTCACTGCGCTAAGGTAGGGGCCTGGAGCTACAGCTCCAATAGCCCCTATGTTAATCCAACCCTAGGCCCACCCAGTTGTGTTACAATAGCCGCCCCTCCCCAGAAAAAAAACACCAGCCGCCAATGCTTTTCAATGATGAAAGGTGGATCTTATCTGAAACATTTTGCTTTAGCTGCACATTGTGCCATGTCAACAATTTATTGTATTTGTGAAAATATGGAAAGGTCCACCTTAAGGTTTATAAATTTAAATTTATACAGAGAAACAAAGCAAGAAGAGCACGTCCCCAGCCATGGTTTTGCACATAAGCCGCGCAGAGGGTTAATATAAAACTGTATCCAGTGTATTCTTCTCCCAGCTCTGGACACAATTAGGGAAATTACATTTTTGAGGTTAATGTGTATTTAATAACGCATCCAGCTTGGTGTCCAATGTACCGTTCCCTGTTTACCTCTAATTTTAGGCTTGCTCAATTTATATGCTTCCATCCAAGCTTTAATCATTATAGTATAAATTACTTTTTTTTTATATCAAAGCTAATGAGAACAAATGAACTAGTAGTTTGCACATCAATAAAACACTTCAGAGGTAAAGCTGGTCTATGAAAGTGTTGAAATTAACTTTACATACATAATGGAAATGAGTTCAAAGTGTCCTCAGATAGGGCCCCTACCAGCCCAGGAAAAGTGGTGCCAAAAATATGTTTGTGTGTACATACGCATGGATAAATATACACATGTACCTCCGATGTTCAAAGACCTTAAAATGAAGAGGCTGGGGGCAATGAAAGTTTAAATAGAGAAACATGGCTGCTTATAAAAGCAATCAGATGTAAGCTGAGTGTTTAAACAAATTGGGAACATTTGATGGTGGTCAGTAACTTTCCAGAGAAATGTTGGCAATACATGCCATGAGTGCCAAGTATTTTTTTTTCTCCTTAAAGCTCAACTCCAGGCTAATTTATATATATTTATGAATGTGCCCTGGCTGTAATACTCACCTTTAATCCTGGAGCTGTCCTTGGCAGTATCTCTTCTTTGCCACAAGATGCCCTCAGTCTTCTGGGTTGAATGTCCAACGTCACTCATCACAGAATGAAGGAAAGACTATGCATGCTGGGCATCACGGCCCTGCCCCCTGAGCACTGCGCCCTGAAATCTGAGTATGTTGATGTGGAGAGCGGTGCCAGTGTTGCCTCTGCATCACCAAATCACCATGGACAGATCACAACCGGTGGAAGTCCAAAGATGGAAAGGACCCAGCACATAATGTGGCCTGCCAGTAGACTTCAAAAAAGGAGGAGGCTTTAAGGAATTAAGGAGGCATTATGGAGGGTGCCCAACACAAGCAGATTGGGTGGTAAATGACTGTCTCCCCATCATGGTGTCATGATGACAGCTAAAGCATGAGAGTTGGTAACTGGCACAAAAAGCAGGGCAGCCACAAAGTGCCCCCAGGGATGATGAGGGCACCCACAATGTGTCCCCAGGGATGAGGGCAGCCACAATTTGTCCCCAGGGATGATGAGGGCAGCCACAAAGTGTCCCCAGGGATGATGAGGGCAGCCACAATGTGTCCCCAGGGATGATGAGGGCACCCACAATGTGTCCCCAGGGATGATGAGGGCAGCCACAATGTGTCCCCAGGGATGATGAGGGCAGCCACAAAGTGTCCCCAGGGATGATGGGGAAAATTATACACAACCAAATCTTCAACAGGCGCTCATGCAATAGTGCACACAAATCTTATCTGTTAATGAGCCATATGTGTAGGGCTGATAATAATTGGAGAGCCCAGAGCCCAATGACACCAATAGCCAGAAATCCAATAAGGACACAGTTTATTCCAACAATTAAAAACAACAAGGAGCCAAGGCTGAATGTGGAACAGCATTACCAGAGGTAGAACCGATCCTGACCTGCAGCAGGAGAGGTGTGCCAGAGGGCCCCCAATGACAAGGGGAGATCCTGCATGTACCAGGAGATCTGGATGGAGGGCAGATCCTGCATGAGAAAACCACCCGCTGTGGCCGAACAGCAGGGGAGCACGAGTCACCGGTTGCCAGGACTACATATTTCAGGTCACACACCTTTGTGCCCCAAAACATGTAGTCTTGGCAACTGGCCTCACTTCCCGTTGATCCAGGTGATCCTGTGTCCCAGCTATGTCACTTCCAGTGCCTTCTACTCCCCCACTGCTTTTTTTCTCATGCAGGATCTGCCCTCCATCTAGATCTCCTGGTACATGCAGGATCCCCCTTGTTATTGGAGCCCTCAGCACACCTCTCCTGCTGCAGGTCGGGATCGGATCTACCTCCTTGTTGTTTTTAATTGTTGGAATAAACTGTGTCCTTGTTGAATTTTTGGCTATTGGTGTCCTTGGTCTCTGGACTTCCAATTATTATCAGTCCTACACACATGGCTCATTAACAGATTCATGTGCACTATTGCATGAGAGCCTGTGGTGGTTTGGTTGTGCATTATGGAAGGTGCATAGTCTGGAGGTGAGATTTAAAGTGTAGGCCCAGACTTAACCCGCATTTTTTCCAAACCTCTCCCCATCTAGAGCTTGTCCCATCATTTATTTTCTCTTTTACCATATTCCCATAGCAAGAAACAGCTTTTACACTCAGTGACATCACCATCAGGCTTGCAAAATTGTTCCTGTTGATATAGACACTCTCCCGAAACTACATCTCCCAAGAGCACTTTCCCTACACACAGTAGGGTTGATTCACTCAAAGCAAATGTTGACTTTGTAAGAAGTGATATTTGAATCCGTGCGTCAAGGGAAAACTGTGACCTGAATGCATTGCCTTAGAACAGACTTTCCAACCTGTCAAAAGCACTATCAGAAGGGGGCTTCAATCCCAGGCTTTCAGGGGAGCCTGCAACCTTAACACATCGCCTTAGACAGCTTGGCCAGCCTGACCTGTCAAAAGCAAGAACATAAAATGTCAGAAATGAGATTCAAATCCACACCACCAGGGGTGACTGCAACCGGAATGCAGTACCTTAGACCACTGAGTCATTGTGACCTTCCAGGGGGAGCTACAAGCTTTATGTGACACCTTGGACAGCTTGGCCATCCTGACCTGTCAAAGGTAAGAGAGAAAAATGTCTTCCCAGAGTATACTAAATGAAAGAGTCAGCTCTGCTGACATCCACCATCCAATCACGAGCAAACAAAAGTGATCTTTTTAAATTTTGCTTGCATGCTTTTGAGTATTTCTTTTCAATGTGAAACTTCACTACTTTCCCTTGCAAAGTAAACAGCCTATTTGCCTTTAGTGAATCAACCCCACTGTTACATAGGAGCATTATTACTTCCAGAGTTCAGCTTTAAAACCCATATTTATAGGATTATACCCCTCGAGCTGATCTATTTTAGATGCTTATGCAGGGCTATCCCTGTAGGAGCCACTGATTTTGAATGGTTCTTTCCCAGATAGTGCAGAAAGCACCAATCACACAAGTGACAGTCCATTCAAGCTGGCTCCAATAAACAGTCTAGGGGTTGTCTTTCTGTAATTTACTGCTTGTAGAACTTGGGATGGGAGAGGGGTGAGGGAGGGTGGTATGAGATACTCATGGCACGCTGCAAAACAACAGGAGAACACTCTTGACTTGACTAGGCTTCGTTGAACAGCATTTCTGCCAATGCCAAAGGTTAAATTGAATGGCCAGAACTGAGACATTGTAAGAGCTTTCTCAAAAATAACTACTGCTGGCACTTATCCTTCAAAACAACATACAGCCACTTGGATCTTAAGCTCAGGTCTATTCTCACAATGCCTCTCCAGGACAGCTGAATTCCTCAGTTTCCTTCAGACATATCTATGCTTCAGGGCAGCTACTCAGTTCTTTGCTTCCACCAGACAATGCCACGGGACAGCTGCACACATTGCAGCTTCCACCCGGCACTCTTCAATGCAGGGCCGGTGCAAGGATTTTTGTCCACACAGGCGAAGGTGCATTTTGGTGCCCCCCCCCCCTCACCCTACAACCACCCTCTTTCCCCTCCACAATACATCCCCCACCTTCATATGGTAACCCATCTACGGCTAACCACACACTATACAATCTGATTGTACAATCCTCTTAGATTTATTAACTCCAGCTAACACTTTAACCGGTTACAGCAACATTTTTTTTTTCCTTTTGGGATAAAGGTTTTACATAAATAAAAGCCGATCATTCTAAGCACCCTGTTGGTGGTAAAGGGTTTATCTCTTTCCTCTAACTGCTACATCTGTAGGATAGGTTGTTATGTTAAATAAACAACAGAGTCAACAGAAAGCAGTATACAGAGCCACCAGAGAGCAGCATACAGGGCCACCATAGAGCAGTATACAGGGCCACCAGAGAGCAGTATACAGGGCCACCATAGAGCAGTATACAGGGCCACCAGAGAGCAGTATACAGGGCCACCAGAGCAGTATACAGGGCCACCAGAGAGCAGTATACAGGGCCACCAGAGAGCAGTATACAGGGCCACCAGAGAGCAGTATACAGGGCCACCAGAGAGCAGTATACAGGGCCACCAGTGAGCGGTATACAGGGCCACCAGAGAGTGGTATACAGGGCCACCAGAGAGCAGTATACAGGGCCACCAGAGAGCAGTATACAGGGCCACCAGTGAGCAGTATATAGGGCCACCAGTGAGCAGTATACAGGGCCACCAGAGAGCAGTATACAGGGCCACCAGAGAGCAGTATACAGGGCCACCAGAGCAGTATACAGGGCCACCAGGGAGCAGTATACAACTACCCCCAACCCAGCGACCCCCCTCACCCCCCCTCCCCCCGCCTCCGGCACGGGCGCCGGGTGGCACTATCCTGACACCACATGCCCCCTGCACTTACTGTGTGTAGAGCGGCAGTGTGTGGAGAGGGCGGATGGACGTTCCACTCCTCGGGTTTCCTCTTCTTTGCCAAAGCGCCTAGGCATCCAATAGGATCGCCTGGCGCTTTGGGCAATCAGGAAAAAGATCTCATTGTAGCTAGGTGAGGGATGCCTGGATTTGGCGCCCCCCCTGGCCTGGCGCCATAAGGCAGCTGCCTAAGCTGCCTTATGATGGCGCCGGCCCTGCTTCAATGAGTCCTCCAGACAAGATCCTTTGGGGGGGGCTTCGTCAGTGCTCAAGATGATTAGGAGTAGGCTTCGCAGCTCTGCCACAGCTAGGACCTTGATGAACCTCAGCAAAACTGACTAAGAGACAGGGCCCCTGAGGGTGTGGTACTTTTCCAGCAGGACCAGAATAGGGCTACTCAAGGCCTCAGACTATTTATGTCGCTCTCCAGCCACCTACTGAGCACACCTTTCCAGGGACTGGCTGCAGCATAATAAATAATTAGGCTGTCCATCTGAATTTTCCAGCCCCCTGTGTTTTAGAAACCTCTAGAATGCAGGGGGAAGCAATCATACTAGCAGCCTTTGAGATCCAGAACAGCCCAAAGAAATCAACAGCTATTCCAATGATTACAGAGTAGTAAAAAAAAAACTAAATTCACCTAACATCCTAGCAACTTATCCAAGAGGGTGCTACACTTATATAAACCCAAACCCTAAAAGGGAATCTCATTCCCTCTGTAGCGCCCCCCTGACCCCCGGTATCAGGGAGGGTTCACATTTCACCTCAGGGTGCTGGTTCTTAGGCATAGTGGGTGTGAAACATTGCAGGAAAGATGGGTGCCAGTCATTTTTAAAATAAACAAGGTGAGTTTATTGCTTACAACAACAAAAATGCAGGGAGAGAGGATTAGGGCACAGGACACCCTTAGCACAGTAGGCAGACAGATTAGCAGACTCCAAAAAACAAAAATTGGCCAGGTAGACAGCAATATAAAACAAGTGTCTTAGGCCAGCACCCCATGTTCTGCACCTACATAGCAACCACTGTCTCCAATAGCAACTAAAAACTCACAGCACCGTGCAGGGTTTTCTTGCATGAGTCCCTCTTGATGCTTTCCTAGCCTCTCCACAGTCCCCGGTTTATCGAAGAGTAATTTCTGGTACTACATTTCAGAACCTCCTTCCCTTTCCTCATACCTCCAGGCAACAGCCAGGCTCCCTCTGGCAGAGCCTCCCTCATGCCTCTAGGTAACAACCAGGCTCCCTCTGGCAGAGCGTCCCTCGTGCCTCCATGCAATAAACAGGCTCTCTCCGACTGAACCTCAAGCACATGGCCAGGCTATAGACTCCAGGCATCATCCAATGCAGCTGTTCCTCGCACATCCACTCCAGTCCAAGGTCTGGGTGGGAGGACCCAGATCACTTGACTTCCGCCAAATATTTACTCTCTCCCATCATGCTCAGTGGCCTTAAAACTCCTACTGACTGGCTGAGAGAAATATGCATACTCATAACTTAGCTTCACTGTAGCTCAGTGGTCTCCAAACTGTGGCCAGATGTGGACTTTTGCATGCCTTTATCTGGCCCTTGGGACACTGTTCCTCCCACTGACAACAATAATGGGGCACCATTCCTCCCTATGATGCCAACAATGGAGCACTATTCCACCTCAATACCAAATGTGACAATGTTTACTCTCACTGATGCCGGGAATATTTCCACTCCCGCTGGCCACAATTAGCCCCCCCCCCCCATATGGTTTGAAGGACAATAAACTGGCCCTTTGTTTAGAAAGTTTGGAGACCCCTGCTGTAGCTCATCATACTAATGCCAAAGGCATCAGCGCCACTTGTTGACAGAAGGGAGGAACAGCAGCTAAACCAGGCTTAGGAGAAAACCCAAATAGCTAAATTTACTAGTAGCCCCTGTTTAAGACAAGGGGGCTACACCTCTAAGGAACCTTCACCCCAACAAGATTCATGAAGAGGAAGAAGTCACTAATGTCAAACAGAAAATCTAAATACCTGGGCCATAAATGGAAGTAATATTTATCATAAACATTCCTTCCATTCAACTCTTCTGACTTTTTTGGTATGACATTGAACTGCCCTTTAACTGGTTCCTGACTACATTTACTTCTGCAAAGTGGCTCTGTAGCGCGAATCGCCATCTATAAACGGCAGCTTGCGCGTGCGCAACAGCAGGCGGGAATGCGCTGCCAGTGGCATGCTCTTGTGCCCGCCGGACACTGCTGAGCTGTGGCCGTGGCTCGGGTGCACTCAATCTCCGCCATTGAGCCTCGATTGCTTCACAGAGAAAAAAAAAACGGGGGACCACCGATGTAAACACGGCGGTCCCCTGCTCTGTCAGGCAGCATTTCAGAGATCTACTGATCCCCATACTTGGGATCAGTTAGATCTCTAGTGCCCCTGACAGCCCAGCCCCATCACAGTTAGAACACACCTAGGGAACACATTTAACCCCTAGATTGCCCCCCATGTTAATCCCTTCAATGCTAATGACATTTATACAGTAATCAGTAGATATTTAAATTTATGATCGCTGTATAAATGTCATTGGTTCCAAAAAAGTGTCAAAAATGTCCGACATGTCCGCTCCAATATCAAAGTCCCGATAAAAATTGCAGATCGCCGCCATTACTAGTAAAAAAAAAAAATTGCAAAGACGGCAGAAATGAATTCTCATGGTTTGTAAATGCGGCGACTTTTGCGCAAACCAATCAATAAACGCTGATTGCATTTTTTTTACCAGAAATATGAGGAAGAATATAAATCTGTCAAAACCGATGAATAAATTAGTTTTTTTTTATTTTTTTTTTATTTGTATTTTAGCAAAAAGTAAGAAATATTTTTTATTTTTTTTGCAAAATTGTGGCTTTTTTTTGTTGATAGCAGTGATCAGAAATGACGCAGAGGTGATCAAATACCACCAAAAGAAAGCTCTATTTGTGGGTAAAAAAAGGACGCAAATTTTGTTTGGGTACAACGTCGCACGACCGCACAATTGTCAGTTAAAGCGACGCAGTCCCGAATCACAAATAGTGCTCTGGTCCTAGCATGGGAAATCCTTTCGGGGCTGAAGTGGTTAAATAACATATATGGTTTTATTTGCTTCATCCTATTGTGTGACTTAGTTCTCCCTGTAGTCCATCTCCTTTAATTGCCATTCTTTATCTGGAGCCCTAATCAGAACAATATGCTTCTTTGTCAGCCAAAAGAACCCCCCCAGCCCCTCCTATCATATAGATATTATTTCGTTTTTTCGAAGAAAGTTGGCGATTTAGCATGGAAAACTTTCTTCACCGGGTTCATGCATTATAAGTCCAATTTAATACTTGAGAGAATCTCTTTTGTTTTCCCAGGCTCCGCATACCGTGTTATGAAGACCTTTCCCCAGCGCTTTGCTGCTATACAATCTCCTCTGACGGAACAATTGACAAAATAAACCACAAAGAAAGGATTTTTAGGGGACTTTGCAATGTGTTTTCTTAGCGTAATCATCTCCTATTAACGTAATCGCCACATATCAGAATGTTCTGTGATCTTTATCTGAGCTTGCTGGATAAATGTTCTCAGCTTACCGAGCTCGAGGAGTGTAAGTATCTACTTTGTTAATTCTTTTGCTCAAAGGATAATTTCATGTACTGTATAAGCAAACTACCATTATGTGGGCCCCAATTAAAATTCCAGTTTTGTAAAAAAAAAAAAATGTAGCCAGGAGCTGGGTATTCACACTCTCTGCAACAGAAAGATATTTCTGCCATTAAGTTTAACGCAGCTTTTTTCCCCCTAGTGCCAGTTTATTGATTTGTGACTCTAACAATGACAAGAGAGAGATGCACTCTGGGGGTTGTAGTTTACTTGTGACGATTTGCCCCCTGGCTGTGCTGGGAGAGAACTACATCTACCAAAAGGCTTTGGGGCAAAGGAGGTTTTCTGGGAGAAGAGGTGCCTCATTGGAGAGACTATTTGAGCAGAGGCTTGAGGCCTAACACGTTCTCTCTGGACGGCATGGATCTGTAAGCAGGGGATCTGTTGCTGAAAGTGGCGAGAGTCGAGGCCTACTTTCACAGACTGATCCACTCAGATAAACTGCAGGACTTCAGCAAGCAGCCTGTCCTGCAGCAAGCGTGGCCCGTTCCTGATCCATGCATCTCACATGGGCAATCGATCCAGGAGATTCGCAGTGAGAGGTGGTACAGGCCGATTCTAGGAGCCAGAGACCAGAGTGATCATCATCATCTCCATCCTTATCATCATCCTCAGCGGTGGATACATTATCTGCATCCTCTGTTCTTGCGTGATGAGCGGGTGAAAGCCCATCTTAACAAGACACTGTGCACAGATAATCTTATCCTTTATATCTGTCAAATTATCTTCTAGTACGAGAGACCTAGTCATTAACTTTGGGAACAGAAGCGGAGTACAAGCATTCATACTTATATTGGGTTGTTGCTACCTGTAGTTCCACAGAGTAAAGTCAGTGATCACCATGAAGCTTTCATAGTTCTACTGCAGAAAAAGTGCTTTATACAATTACAGTACACTTCCTTGGAATTTGCTTTATTACATCAGTCTTTGTTTGTTATATACCATTTAATCTACAAAAGCTAGCTGAAGATCAACTGAACTGTCACGCAAGGAACATTGAACTATAACAATTACTCTTCATTCTCTTCCCCCACTTAGTGAACCTATACCATTGCCAGATTTTGTTACAAAGCTGCATTCACCAAAGAACTCTCTCCTTTAGAGAATGTTGAATGTTGCTACATTTACCATACTGGTGTTGTACTTGTTAATCTACTGTTTGCTGGTGTCATGTGAGTGAGCAGTAGAGAGTGGTCTGACACTCCAGGAGTCATTCCCCTGCTCTCCTATGCCACACTTCCAAGCACAGTATATTGAAATAGGTATATATACACTGGTTAAATCTACAGAGTCATAATTAACATACTGTAACACTTATTTATGTGTAACATTTATCCAGTTATTATAATTATTTTGATGTGCCTAACATTACCCTGTTGGGTCAAAGTTCTTGCTAAAATATATTCTTTGAGTAAACACTTTGATTTATCTCAATCTTGTGTACTCCATTACTGTGTCTTTACTTAAAGGGGAACTAACACTATGAGTAAACCCAGTGTGTCAGAGGTGGCAGAGGACTCACAGAGCCAGGGTAACCAGAGGGGGATTGACTTATCTTGCGACCCTCAAGAGGGCAGCGCTACAAACAAAATCCAAAAAAAAATAAATAAAAAATAACAAAACACATTCAATTGTATATATAATAAACCAAAGGAGAAAAAATATATGAAGCTCACTGTTTGTTGCACCCCTTGCTTGCCATAAATATGCTGCTGCTTTCAAGAATTATCATTACATTAAAGCCTAGGCAATCTAGATTACATGATTTCTGGCTACCAACAGAATTAGTGAATCAGACAGAAGTAATAACTGTTGTATGGAACAAGACAAAGGGAGTGATTTTAGTTAACCACTTGCTGACCGTAATACTGTATATATATATATATGTATATATATATTTTATATATATATATATATATATATATATATATGTATATATATACTTTATATATATATATAATATATATATATATATATATATATTTTTTTTTTTTTTTTTTTTTTTATATATATATATCAGTGGTCGAGATGTGACTCGGTGAGGGTCTGGTCTTACTTTTGTTTGTCAGGATCGGTGGTCGATCCAGAAGGATTTACAAGGATAAGAGGGTCTTTTTAGATTGGAGATCGTGGATGGATATGTTAAAGTACGAGGGTTGAAACACCCTTCTCAAACCCCTACCGGGGAAGGACAAGGTTGTACTGACGCGTGGTCCCGTGTTTCGTTCCAGGTATTTCTGTACCTACTCGTTCAAACCCCACCTCCTTGAACTGACCGGAGGTATCTCAGGACCCAGTTTGTAAGGGTATCTGCGAGGATTTGGAACACCTATCGGAAGGGTCTTCTCAACTTCGACAATATAGACGTTTCCCACCCGGTTGAGTTATAACTTGAGATACTTGATTCTGACCCTACGGTAATTTCAAATACTCACACATTTCCGTCCACAGGGTTATGTTATACCACACACATATATATATATATATATATATATATATATATTTTTTTTTTTTTTTTTTTTTTT
>BLSH010131926.1:1620858-1673154 GCA_018402905.1 Glandirana rugosa | reverse complement strand
CTATATTGTTAAAAGTATTGGGACACCTGCCTTTACACACTCATAAACTTTAATGGCATCCCAGTCTTAGTTCATAGAGTTCAATATTGAGTTGGCCCACCCTTTGCAGATATAACAGCTTCAACTCTTCTGGGAAGGCTATCCACAAGGTTTAGGAGCGTCTATGGGAATGTTTGACCCAGGACTCTATGGAGGCCAGTCAAGTTCCTCCACCCCAAACTTGCTCATCCATGTCTTTATGGACCTTGCTTTGTGCCCTGGTGCGCAGTCATGTTGGAACAGGAAGGGGCCATCCCCAAACTCTTCCCACAAAGTTGGGAGCATGAAATTGTATAGGTAGGTGCTAGAGGTTAGATTTTTCTGGGAGAATAGGAACATTTAGGAAGACCTAGCTGGTGGCTAGGACTGTTTGTTTTCATTCTGGTCTGGGAGTGGCTCAGTGTAGAGCTGGTGACTCACCCCCCTCTTCTTTCCAGGGCTTTCTGGAAGGTTCTGGAAAGAGAGGAGGAAAGTAGAGGTGGAGCTGCCTGGGGTATTCTGGAGAGCCCTGACCAATCCCCAACCTGGATTTGCAGGGAGCAGGCCTCCTTAAACACCCAGTGTCAGCCCAGCTGGGAAGGAGTTGTCAGATGGAAGAGATAGGGATGGAGAACTGAGGCTGACGGGGCCTTTGAGAGAGCTCCCCAGACTGGGGGGGTGACTTTGGGCCTGGGCTTGGGTGCAGACAGGGCCCTCCAAGAAATCGTGGAGGTGCCCAGGTCCAGAGCAGCAAAGGAGGACCACCGGTTGCAGCCAGGAGGGCTTGTGAGTGACATGCACAGTCAGGAGGACTGGGGAGGCACGCCTGAGAGGACTGGGAGAGGGCAGTCGTGATGGGTGCAAAACCAGAAGAGAAGACTGTGGCGACAGGGGCAGTGGAGTCGGGCAGCTGCAGCCAGGAAGGCTGGCAGGGCCTGAAGATGGCTGACTGGGATCAGTAGCCGCATTTGAGGACAATTAGCACCAGGACTTTTTCTGCACTATAGGGGCCCGCGGTCCATGCCTGCAAAAGGGCAATTCACTGAGGCCTGGCTGATTTAGTGTCAGGAATAACCACTTGGTGCTAGCTGATTCAGGGAAAGGCAGCAAGAGTAGTGCTGGAGGAGTTAAGGAGAAGAAGTCTGAAGCAAGGGTTGTGCTGGAGTGAAGATTGGAGTGTATATACAGGAGTGCATATAGAATTCCCAAGCAAGTTGTACAAAATCTTTTTGGCTTTCTCAGCAAAGCGGTCCGAGTAGCTCATTAACCACTGATTCGCTTTCAGAAGCAGAGGGAGGTGCGACCGGTGTGCCAGAGAAAAGGCCGGCTGGTCACCGAGGAAAAGAGAGACTAGATCGTCTCTGATTGGCTGTATGGCCTTGCAGGACCGAATGAACGTCATGACGTCACTTCCAGTCTAGGGCGGAATTAACCATTTTTTTTTTTTTTTTTAAGCAAACGATCAAAAAAAAAACTTTTTTTTAATCTTTTTCTTTCAAAGGTAAAGAAGAGATTTGGGGTATTCTTGACCCCAGATCTCTCCATAAAGAGGACATTGTTATTACAAGGAATGTTTACATTCCTTGTAATAGAAAAAAAAGTGATTAAAAAAATAGTAAATTAAAGGGACAGTGTAAAAAAAATTAAAAAATGAAAGCGTCCCATCTCTCTGTGCTTGCGTACACAATGTAGATGGAGATTTTTAAGTACCGTAGTTTGTCACCATTCCATGAGTTTGCACAATTTTAAAGCGTGAAATGTTAGGTAGCTATTTACTCAGCATAACATCATCTTTCATATTTTACAAAAATATTGGGGTTTATATTGTGTTTTGTGTGTTTTTTCAATTCATTAACCCATTTATGCCTGAGGTTGTCATTTTTTGAATTTGTGCATGGAATTCATATCCGCTACCTAGAAAAAAATTCAAGAAACAAGAATTTGAAGAGACAATTTGTTTATTATATTCCATTGTTGAGTTATGTGGCTTTCCAAAAATGGAAGACGAGGCAAAACCACTGCTACATTGTATGTAATGTATACAATCGTGTTACTTGTCTCAGGAGGTGGTGACACCTGTTATTCAGTGTGATATTCAACAGAACACTTCACCTGTAAGGCCACACCACAATTTTCACATTAAAAAGTGGTGTTCTTATGACATTCAGCACGCCGTGTTTGCTTTCCCTGTTTGGCTATCACATAATTCATTCCATCATAATGTGAGTCAATGTTATGCTTCTAAAGTCTTCCTTAGACATGTGCAATTTGTTTCGCTCCGAATTCGTTTTTTTTAAACGAGTTTTAACAAATTCGTTAATTCTGAAGTATCTGAATTAATGAAAATCCATTTACCGAATTTTTCCAAATATATTTGTAAATTCGAATAGTTGAATATTCGTAAATTTGAATAGTCGCGTATTCGTGAATTCGAAAAGTCAAATATTCGTAATTTTGGAAATTCGGAAATTCGGAAACCTTAAAATTCTAAAATCTGAAATAATAACTATCTATAATAACTTAACTATCACTAACTAATTAAATTTTAGGTATTGGAACTAGCTGCTTTTTCAGACGATGTTCTCCTTTTTCTCACATTATACTATCCCCAATTTAATCAAGGATTTTGATGATTTTTGGTCCCTAACTAATTTGCAAATTAACTATTTTTTTTTTGTAATTCCTTTATTTTTGGAAACAAGCAAATGAGCAACAATACATCAAAAGTAAAAGTATATTGACAGAGGGTGGACCAACAGAAATATGATTATTAATGAGTCCGTCAGATTGAGGCAGGGTGCTAGGGGGAGTAAATTCAGTATATCAATAAGCATCCACCCAACTGAGTATCGATGAAATATCGAAAAGTGGCTAGTGTGGCGTGGCCGCACTAACTGACAAACGTAGAATAAAATTTTATTTCCAGCGGTAAATAGACAGAAGGGGGAATAGAGGAATCAAGGGAGGAAGGGGGGAAGAGAACAAATGTATAGGGGGGTGGAGAGAGGGTGGAAGGGGGGAAATGGGGTGAGGAGGAGAACATGAAGAGGGGAAAAGGGGGTGAAGGGTATCCAGTCATCCCACTCCCCAGGGGAAGTGAGGCAGGAGCACACTCATCGGTGAAGGACAGTGCCCACTATCTAGGCGGGGGGCATCTCCAAGGTATAGGCATCTGTGAACACAAAGTGATTCCAGGGTCTCCAAGTTCCCCTATAGACCTCCTCCGTGTTATAGAGTGTGGTGGTTAACTCCTCCATGTCCCCAACAGCGTTAACCCTAGCAAACCACAGTGCCTTCGTGGGGGGGTCAGCATCCCTCCAGCGGAGCGGGATACAGGCTTTTGCAGCATTTAAGAGCTGCATTGTAAGTGAGGATTTGTACTTTTTGATTGGTCTGTCCGTCAGATGCAGCAGGCACGCAGCTTAGATGCGGCATTCGTTATTTCGAATAATTCATAACTTCGGATAAATTCGTATTCGTTACGTTCACTAACAGCCAAATTTGAAAGGAAATTCCAATATCTATCATTTAATAGTTATTATTAGTTAGTTAGTTGTTATTTTGAATTTTTGTATTTTAGAACTTACGATTGTATGAATGTACGAATTTTCGAATTTACGAATTTTCCTAATTATGAATTGCGGTCATAACGAATGACACGAAAAAGAAAAAAAAACAGAATGAAATGTAAACTAACACATTTTTTCAGCAGTGCACGAGTCTATTAGCTAGTTATTATTTTGAATTTTCAGATTTTCGAATTTACGAGTTTATAATTCACAAATTTACAAATCACGGTCATAACGAATGACCCGGAAAAAAAAAATAAAACAAATGAAATTAAAACGAAAACTAACACATTTTTCAGCAGTGCACAAGTAGAATTTACGAATTGCGGTCATAACGAATGACCCAAATAAGGAAAAAAAAAACAAATCAAAATGAAATCGAACAAATTTTTTAGCAGTGCACAAGTCTATTAGTTAATTATTTTGAACTTTCAGATTTTCTAATTTACGAATGTACGAATCTACAAATGTATGAATTTACAAATTTAAGAATTTTCGTATTTACAAATTTATGAATCGCGGTCATAAGAAATGACCCACAAAATGAAAAAAAAAAAAAAAAAAAACAAGCCTATGTTAGTTATTATTTAGAATTTTCAGATTTTTCAAATTTAGGAATGTACAAATGTACGAATTTATGAATTTTCAAATTTACAAATCGCGGTCATATCGAATGACCCGAATAACGAAAAAAAAACAAACAAACAAATATTTTAGCCTTGCCCAAGTCTAGCCTTCCTCTTCAGCCA
Organism: Glandirana rugosa; assembly: GCA_018402905.1. Lineage (NCBI taxonomy): Eukaryota > Metazoa > Chordata > Amphibia > Anura > Ranidae > Glandirana > Glandirana rugosa. Next base: position 1,668,818 of record BLSH010131926.1, on the reverse strand, counting down.
GAAATAATTTGATTTACCCAAAACGGGTCTTTAGAGACAGGTAGGGGAGAAAAAAACGGTGGTGGTAGTAGAAAAGTAGTTATACAAAATTAAAAAAATAACAAAATGTATTAATTACATTGGATAAAAAGTTCCCAATAGGGGGACATGTCTGTATAAAAACCCCAATGTGATATACAGAGTACACAAAGCACCCTGCCTCGATGGAAGAGGCCCTGGTATTGCAGGGTGTTCACAGCTGACCCAAACCCTCTTCAACCAGGATAAAGGAAAAAAGATATCATTTGTCCTGGTGGTAGTGGTTTTGCCTAGTGATCCAAAAATGGAACATGCAAAATGTCAAACCCATAACTAATACAACAATAATAATTTTGGTATTTTCTTTTTACAGCACAATAGCATAACTAATAGAGAAGTAATTGATTTAAAAAAAATAAAGTATAGGATGCTGTGCAGTAAGGTCTTTGGATGATTCCTCAAAAATGTTTCCGAAAATCCACATCATTTTTTGACAAGGTCCCAGCACGCCATTATCTGCAGCAGTGACTAACATGACAATATAGAATCCCTCAAGAGGCAGACGTGTGAAAAATCAGACCTTGGCGATAGACGTGCAATTAGTTTCGTTACAAATTTGTTATTCGTCAGAATTTGGCATATTCGTTAATTCAGAAACATTCGTTTCACGTATTTTTCCTGAAAGAAATTTTTGAAATGAACATCCGAAAATCCGAAATGTGAAAAATCCAAAAGAAAGAAAATCTGAAAATTCGAAAGAACGAAAATCCGAAAATTTGAAAGAACGAAAATCCAAAAATAAGAACGAAGATCCAAAAATTTGAAAATCCGAAAGAACAATAAACATTTGGATAATTTCTATTATAATTAACCACTTGCTTATTGGGCACTTAACCCCCCCCCCCCCCACCTGCCCAGACCAATTTTCGGCTTTCAGTGCTGTCGTGTTTTGAATGACAATTGCGCGGTCATGCGACGTTGTACCCAAACAAAATTGGCGTCCTTTTTTTCCCACAAACAGAGCTTTCTTTTGGTGGTATTGGATCACCTCTGCGGGTTTTATTTTTTGCGCTATAAACAAACAAAGAGCGACGATTTTGAAAAAAAAAAAACATTTTTTTTTTACTTTTTGCTATAATAAATATCTAAAAATAAAAAAACAAATTGATTCATCAGTTTAGGCCGACATATTTTCTTCTACATATTTTTGGTAAAAAAAAACGCAATCGGCATATATTGATTGGGTTGCACAAAAGTTATAGCGACTACAAACTATGAACATTGGTTTATGGCATTTTTATTATTTTTTTTTTTTTTACTGGTAATGGCGGCGATCTGCGATATTTATCAGGACTGCGATATTGCGGCGGACATGTCTGACGTTTTTGAAACTTTTTTTGGGACCAATGACATTTATACAGTGAACAGATCTAAAAATAGACACTGATTACTGTATACATGTCATTGGCAGGGAAGGGGTTAACACTAATGGGGCAGTGAAGGGGTTAACTGTGTTCCCTGGCTGTGTTCTAACTGTGTGGGGGTGGGGCTAACAGGGGCATAACAGATCTAACTGATCCCAGTGACAGGGATCAGTATATCTGTTATGTCCCCCCTCACAGAACGGCGGTTCCCCCTTCTAGCTCTCTCAGTGACCAGATTGCGGGTCTCCGGCGGACATCGAGTCTGCCTGACCCACAGGCACGCTCACGCGGCGCGTGGTGGCGAGAGCGTGCCTGGCACGAGCCAAAGGGGAGGACGTCTATTGACGGCCTCTCGGCATTTTAGATCTGCGCTGTAGCCATCAATTTGCTATGGCACGGACACAAAATGGTTAAATTATTAAGTTTATTAACCATAACCATTATTTTAGTTTTTTAACTATGATTATTATGTATTATTATTATTATTAATAATAATAATAATAAATATAATAATAGTTAGAAACTATTAAATTATAGGTAGGTATTGGAATTTCCTTTCAAATTTGGCTGTTAGTGAATGTAATGAATCATTAACCATTATAATAGTTTTTTTTTTTACTATTATTATTTATTAATAATAATAAAAACTATAATAATAGTTAGAAACTATTAAATTAGTTAGGTATTGGAATTTCCTTTTATATTTGTCTGCCTCTTAGTGATCTTAATGAATACGAATGTATCCGAATTTAGGAATTTTCAAAAAAGCGAATACCGCAATTATACAAATGGAACGTACCGAATTCAAATTTTTCCAAATTCACGAATTACCGATAATAACGAATACCGCATCTATACAAATGGAACGGACCGAATTGTAATGTTTCCGAATTTGAAAATTTGTTCTAAATAACGAATTTCAATCATAACAAATGATCCGAAAAATGTAAAAAAAAAACAAAACAAATGAAACGAAAAGAAACAATTTTTTTCGGCCGTGCACATGTCTACTCGACGATGACCTTGAGCAGTAGGATATAACTGCTGAACTGTAGAGATGGGGGTCTTAGGGTCATAGTCAGCATTTTTCTTCCTCCAAACACGGCGAGTCCCCCTCCTCTAGAAGGCACATGTACAGTCATGCCAATGAACATCTAAATGATTCAGAGAAGGATTGGGAGAATGTTCTGTGGTCAGATGAGACCAAAATTGAGCTCTTTGGCATTAACTCGAATTGCTGTGTTTGGAGGAAGAAAAATGTTGACTATGACCCTAAGAACTCCATCCCTACAGTCAAGGACGGAGGTGGTGATGCTTTGGGGCTGTTTCTCTGCTAAAGGTACAGCTGTCTTTGCCGCATTGAGGGGCCAATAGAGGGGCCATGTATTGTAAAATCTTGGCTGAGAACTTTCTTCCTTCAGCCGGAAAACTGAAGATGGGTCTTCCAGCATGACATACCACCAAGGCAACAAAGGAGTGGTTCAAGAAGAAGCACATTAAGGTCATGGAGTGGCCTAGTCAGTCTCCAGACCTTAACCACCTCCCACCCGGCCACTGAACATATACGGCCGGGTGGGAGCTTCCCCGTTCTGACAGGACGTGTATTTACGTCCTGCAGAACGGGAGCTCGCAGCGTGGCCACGCGGCACACTGCGGTTGGATCCTGTGATCTTTATGATCACAGGATCCAGCTGAGCAGAGATCGGGATACGGGCGCAGTGACTGGCCCTCCCGATCATGTGACGGCTGTGTCCAATCACAGCCGTCACATTGTAAACAGAGACGAACGTCTCTGTGACAGTTCTCCCCCTGCCGAGCTCAGTGAGAGCTCAGTGCGGGGGGAGGGGGGAGCTGCAGATAGGTAACAGCTCTCTGTATGATGAGGATTTCATGCAGAGAGCTGTCACAGATCGCCCCCCCCCTCACAGTGCACCAAGCACACTGATACCCCTGGCCACATACACATAAGTGTCCCCATAAAACAGTCCCCAAAACATCTGTATGTCCCCGTCACATCTGTCACAGTCCCCAAAACATCTGTCTGTCCTCCAACACCAAATAAACTCCAGTTTGGGTTATTTTTACCAAAGAAATGTAGCAGTATCATTTTTGGTCAAAATTTATGAAGAGAAATTACTTATTTGCAAAATTTTATAACAGAAACGCAGAAAAATGCATTGTTTTTGAAAATTTTTAGCCTTTTTTTAATTTATAGCGCAAAAAATAAAAAACCCAGGGGTGATTAAATACCACCAAAAGAAAGCTCTATTTGTGTGAAAAAAATGATAAAAATATCATATGGGTGCAGTGTCGCATGACCGCGCAATTGTCATTCAAACTGCAACAGCGCTGAAAGCTGAAAATTGGTCCAGGAAGGAAGGGGGTTTAAGTGCCCAGTATTGAAGTGGTTAATCCTTTAGAAAATGTATGGAGAGAGCTTAGATTTGCCAAGCAACAGCCAAGAAACCTTAAGGAATTGGAGAAGATCTATAAAGAAGAGTGAACTAAAATTTGTCCTGAGATGTGCAAACCTGGTCACCAACTACAAGAAATGTCTGACCTCTGTGCTTGCCAACAAGGGTTTCTCCACGAACTACTCGTGTTTTGCTTGGGGAACAAATACTTTTTTTTGTTTTAAGATATTTTTATTGATAGTAAAAGACATACAAACACTGAAACAAACAGTGGCCCTTCGGGCATCATATCAGACAAGCAAGTATAAGATAAAAAATTATAAAATACCAAATATTAGCGACTTGTACGTGGTTAATACATTTCCTAGATATATCTTTTTAATGAACAGCATGCAGGTACATCCCCAATTGACTAGGCTGGAGTCCATTAAGTGTGCAACGTAAGATATTCATTTTTATGGTAAACCGGTCAAGCCGATATCGGCCTGGGGTAAATTAAATAGCATTGATCTTCATGGCAAAGGGGGGCACAACGTAAGGGGACTGGCTAACCATCTGCCCCAGATCTTATGGAACCCTTTACTCCTTTTCCTAAGGTCAAAGGTGGCTTTGTATAGGGGTAGTGCGCCATTATCAGTTTCAACCACAAAGTTTTATTTAGCGTCTGTGAGCTCTTCCATGTCAGCAAGAGAGACTTCTTTGCATAGAAGAAGAGGATACGAAGGAGTCTCTTTGCCGAGGAGGGCAGCGATAAATCTCCAAAAATTCCCAGAAGGCAATTCTTGGGGTTAATAATATTGGGGAGGCCCAGAGCCGCCGAGATGAAGGAACCAATGTCTCTCCAGAAATGCTGTACCGTTGGGCACGTCCAGAAACAATGTAGAAAGTCTGCCTGTTGACCACATCCCCTAAAACATGTGTCCATGGACGATAGGCCCATTTCTATGAGGGGTGAGGTGAGATTGGTGGAAGACTTTAATTTGAATAACTCGGTCTCTACAGGAGATGACCAATGACTTGAAGGTGTCTGTGAATTCCGACCAATCTTCTTCTGTGGTTTGCATATCTAGGCCAGACCATTTATTTTGGGCAGCCCGAAAACTGGGGTTTGTGTCTGTAGCTAGAGTCATATAGTAGATTGAAATGAGTTTAGTAGTGGCCGGGTCCCTTAATAATTTTTCTGGGGGGAACAAATACTTATTTTACTCATTGAACTGCAACTTAATTTATAGCATTTTTTTAATGTTTTTTTCTGGATTTTTGGTTGATAGTCTATGATTCCTTTAGAACCACCTTAATCTCCATCGTAGGGCTGGTTCACACTAGAGCCGTGGTACATTGGGTGACATTGCAATAGCAAGGGAAATAACAGTATAGAAAGAACAAACCTTCTGCCCCAGGCACTTGATCCCTGAGCTACCACGGATTAAGACAGCCAGTTTCTATAGCCGTCAGCCACTGGCATAGTCTCTGCAAAGGCTCCAAAGGCAGAAGGAGGAGCTGCTCGTCAAATTGAACGCTTTAAAACAATTTATAGAATCATCCAACAGACTATTCCATCCGATGTACATGAGGGTGGGTGCAGTGGCAATAACACACACTCAGTCCAGGTGCGAGGAACTTGTATTGCAGTAAAGGGAAAACAGTCCACAACAAGCCCAGCGGAAGGAATCCCAACCAAGAACACTCACAGATGCCAACAGTGTAGAGTGGAGCAGGATTCAGCCGAACTGCCAGCTTTTGTCTGGAGGGGCAGGATGCGGCCTAGCTTGTATAAGCCTAAATGGGAAGGTCTCCAAAGAGTAGCGGAGCCCTAAGCTTTCCCTACTCCTCTGTAACTTTTCCCAGCCGCTAATACTGTCCTTGACAGATGGGTGACCTGTCCCTACACTACCCACATGCTGAATGCACACCAAACTCAAGATCCAGGGTCTTAAATAGACTCTGCCACACCTGCAAAGGCATTTGATACAGTTCCCCATAAATGTTTACTGTACAAACTAAGGTCCCTCAACATGGATCAAGGGGTGAGCACCTGGATTGAAAACTGGCTGCAGGGGCGAGTCCAGAGGGTGGTGATAAATGGGGAATACTCAGAATGGTCTGGTGTAGAAAGTGGGGTTCCCCAGGGTTCTGTCCTGGGAACAATCCTATTCAATTTATTCATAAATGATTTGGAGAACGGGGTGAAGAGCTCAATCTCAATATTTGCAGATGATACCAAGCTAAGCAGGGCAATAATTTCTCCACAGGATGTGGAAACACTGCAAGAAGATCTAAATAAATGAATGGGGTGGGCAGACAAGTGGCAAATGAGATTTAACGTAGAAAAATGTAAGATAATGCATTTGGGTACCAAGAACATGAACGCAAATTACTCACTAGGGGGAGAGCCCCTGGGGGAATAAAGGATGGAAAAAGACCTAGGGGTCCTAGTAGAGAACAGGCTCAGCAGTGGCATGCAATGCCAAGCTGCTGCAAGCAAAGCTAACAAAGTGTTGGCATGCATCAAAAAAGGGATTAACTTCAGGGATAAATCAATAATTCTCCCACTGTACAAGTCCCTGGTGAGGCCGCACCTGGAGTATGCTGTCCAGTTCTGGGCACCGGTCCTCAAGAAGGACGTCCTGGCATTGGAAAGGGTTCAGAGAAGGGCAACAAAGCTAGTTAAGGGATTAGAGGACCTAAGTTATGAGGAAAGATTACAGGCACTGAACTTGTTCTCTCTGGAGAAGAGACGCTTGAGAGGGGACATGATTTCAATGTACAAATACTGTACTGGTGACCCCGCTATAGGGGCAAAACTATTCAGTGCAAGGGAAAACAAGAAGACACGCGGCCATTCACTGAGAATGAAAGAAAGGCAGTTTAACCTTAAGATGCGTAGGGGTTTCTTTACGGTAAGAGCAGTGCGAATGTGGAATTCTCTTCCAGAAACAGTGGTTTCTGCTGGTAGTATAGATAATTTAAAAAAACTATTACATGCACACCTAAGGGACCACAACATTGGGGGATATACAACGTAATACTGACATAAAAAACACACACATGGGTTGGACTTGATGGACTTGTGTCTTTTTCCAGCCTCACTGACTATGTAACTATGTAACACCTAAAACGGCTGCTAGAGTCACATGGGGACCAGGAACCAACTGGATCACTGCCCCGGTGACTCAGAAAACCATAGAGGAACCACGTTCCTCCTGACTTCCTCTCCCTCTGCACTGCTGCTGCAGATGAGCGCCACCTGCAGTGAAGAAGAACCACTGCACCTCTACATTCAGACAACCTAACACATTTTAGTCAGTTAGGAGCTTACAGTTAACATAGACGATCCGACTACCCTATAAGTAAGCTCCTGCCTGAATGAACCGTGTTAGAGGACCTGTGGATCAGATTGAGTAGTCTGTTGGATGATTCAATAAATCATTTTGAGGCTTTTAATTTGGTGAGCGATTTCCTCTTCCTCCTCTGGAGCCTTTGCAAAGCAAGGGAAATGACATTGACTTAGATTGGTGTTGTTCATACCTATCTACTGCATTGCCTTGCATTGCACTGAAATTATGCATGCATCCCACCTCAACGTATCCACATGTGATTGCACAATACAAATTAAGTTTAACTAAAACAAAGTCTTTTTCTGCTTCCTGCTGCCTTCTTGCTGAGCTTACACTCACACTCAGTGGTGGCCCACCCATAAGGGGATCAGGGGCGCCGCCCCCCAAATCTTGGTGCGCCCGGCCCCTAATCTCCATGCAGGGTGCCGGACACATAGAGTTCTATGGGGTTTTTTTTTTAAGCACGTGATTAGAGCCGGGTGCTCGAATTGGCTTCAAAAAGGGTGGGCTCGGGGTGCAGAGCATTGCGCCCTGAGCCCATCCACTTGTGACAATAGCGAATCAACATTCGCTATTTCCTTCCTGCTTCCCCTTCAATCAGGACAGCAAGTAGGTCCTGCGACCGGAGTGGCCAGGAGGAGAAGGGACCGGATTGACCGGGAGGAGAAGCTGAGGAAGCCGCCAAGGGTCTGGATGGAGTAAGTGCGGGGCTGGCAGGCTTGCGAGCAGGGCTGGCGAACATGCGAGTGGGGCTGGGGGGGGGGGGGGTTGTTTGCCCCCCAAAAAAATGGAGCACCAGCTGCCACTGCTCACACTCTACCCAAAAGGGCTGATGCATACTCCTCCTCCTCATCAGGGCAATTGTCAAAACCACATACGGAACTTCAGAGCCCCTGGCTCAGAGATGCTTCCTCCTGTCTGCAGCAGGATAAAGGAGCAAAAAGCAAGCAATTGTTTTCTAGATGACCTAGTGGTGACCGGATGTTATCCATTGCCGAAAAACACCATTGTGCTGTTTGTGAGCCCTAAAACACTGAAAGTGCACCAGGTGGTTATAACAAACCTAGACCCTCCCATTCAGGAATCAGTTTGGAAATGACATAGTGGACCAAGCAGGATTTTCTTTAGAGCAGAAATGGTAGGAGATTGTTAAAACCCCTGCAATGTATATTGATCACCCAGAGGGGATTGACTTTTTCTCAACTAAAGTGGAGTTACCCTTTGAGTTACTGAAAGGTACATTATAATACTGATATCTGCCCAGGAACCTACTCCAAATAAGCCTTACACCAACTCCATTAACATCCCCCTGTGTTAAAGCAAGGGAGATGGGCTTTAACAAAAGGGAAAAGTCCAAGAGGTTGACTTGTTTCATGTATAGTGCATCTTCAGGACCCTTTCTCATAGTTACATAGTTACATAGTCAGTGAGGTTGGAAAAAGACACAAGTCCATCAAGTCCAACCCATGTGTGTGTTTTTTATGTCAGTTTTATTTACATTGTATATCCCCCAATGTTGTGGTCCCTTAGGTGTGCATCTAATAATTTTTTTAAATTATCTATATTACCAGCAGAAACCACTGTTTTTGGAAGAGAGTTCCACATTCTCACAGCTCTTACCGTAAAGAAACCCCTGCGCATCTTAAGGTTAAACCGTCTTTCTTTCATTCTCAGCGAATGGCCGCGTGTCTTCATGTTTTCCCTTGCGCTGAATAGTTTTGCCCCTATAGCAGGGTCACCAGTACAGTATTTGTACATTGAAATCATATCCCCTCTCAAGCGTCTCTTCTCCAGAGAGAATAAGTTCAGTGCTTGTAATCTTTCCTCATAACTTAGGTCCTCTAATCCCTTAACCAGCTTTGTTGCCCTTCTCTGAACCCTTTCCAATACCAGGATGTCCTTCCTGAGGACTGGTGCCCAGAACTGGACGGCATACTCCAGGTGCGGCCTCACCAGAGACTTGTATAGCAGGAGAATTATTGATTTATCCCTGAAGTTATTCCCTTTCTTTATGCATGCCAACACTTTGTTAGCCTTGCTTGCAGCTGCTTGGCATTGCATGCCACTGCTGAGCCTGTTCTCCAGCAGGACCCCTAGGTCTTTTTCCATCCTTGATTTCCCCAGGGGCTCTCCCCCTAGTGAGTAATTTGCGTTCATGTTCTTGGTACCCAAATGCATTACCTTACATTTTTCTACGTTAAATTTAATTTGCCACTTGTCTGCCCACCCCATTAATTTATTTAGATCTTCTTGCAATGTTTCCACATCCTGTGGAGAATTTATTGCCCTGCTTAGCTTGGTATCATCCGCAAATATTGAGATTGAGCTCTTCACCCCGTCCTCCAAGTCGTTTATGAATAAATTGAATAGGATTGGTCCCAGGACAGAGCCCTGGGGAACCCCACTTTCTACACCAGACCATTCTGAGTGCTCCCCATTTATCACCACCCTCTGGACTCACCCCTGCAGCTAGTTTTCAATCCAGGTACTCACCCTTTGATTTTTGAAAATTGGATAAAGATTTTTTATACAATTGTGTCCTGCCTGGTACCAGTAAAATCCATTCTTTTCCTTTTTTTGATTTTTTATGTACAATATTAGGATCTGGTAGGTAATATGGCAGCAATTATTGGAATACTATAAGTAAAAAATAAATAAAACCTATAAATACTGTATGATAATTATAATAATAATAATATTTGACAGTAGTTCTAACCTGTCCCTGTTCTATCCAAAACTAGAGATTTGGATGCACTAGTGTGCATTATAGACTGCAGACACTCTACAGAAGCACAAGAACTACACAGCAAATTGTTGGTGGAACCAGGCCCTTCGGCACATCATCAGATCATGATTAACTTCCAAGATTCAGCCTCGTTTGCTGAGTTAATTCCCTCGGCTCCAGGAATTGTTTTAATTTGCTCATCCAAAAGATAATATTTCTCTAAGGATATTTGCAAACTCCCAGAAAGGCTGAGACCTCTGAACTTTGTTTTCTAAACTTGCGTTTTGGAACAGACGCTCCATGTCGTTAGACATCCAACCCATTAATCATACGGCTTCAACTAATTCATCTTCCATAAGAAAATGTGATTATTTAGCATTTTGTCCCATTTGTCGGACACAGCCCCCAGCAAACAGATTAATGTATGTTCCAAATCCCAAAACGGGTGTTTACATTTAAATGATGGCTTGTGCTCTGCGTGTTGTCCTGTGGCTTTCAGTAAATGTTTGGCGCCGTGCCTCACTGTATACAGTTTTATTAAGCAAATCATTTTTCGATTATCCATTGCAAGGTTTCTTACCTGGTGGTTCTCACAGTAGGAGCTCTTCCTGCTACAGGCTGACAATGCTAAGTCACTGGCTTGTAATTAGCAGCAGCGTTGTTGGCCTGTCCAGGGCCACTGATAAAGGGGGTACAGCTGGGCCTCTTGTTCAGGGTCCAGGTCTCATCGGTTCAGCAGGGGTAATAGGATTGTGGATAGGAGGGGGGATCTGTGCTGTGGGGGCAATTTCTGGAACTGATCCCCCTTGTGGTGCTCCCTACAGCAGCTAAAAGCTGGCAGGAGGGAAAGGAGGAGAAGCCATCTTTCAGCTGCTGCAGGGAGAATCAAACAGGAAGATTGGTTCCAGTAAATTGCACCCCCACCCCCGCCACACTGATCACCTCCTCCTGTTTATGATCTGATTCTCCCTTCTGTTCAGGACCTCCTGTGTGCTCCTTTCCCCCCTTTCCCCCACACTGCCGGCTTCCTCTCCTGTCACTCTCACCTGCTTTCAGCTGCTGCAGGAGACAACTGCAGTTCCAGTAATTGTCCTGGCTCCCAGACTTCTGGCTTCCCCTCCTCTCACTTCCACCGGCTTTCAGCTGCTGCAGGAGGGAAATGCAGTTCCAGTAATTGCCCTAGCTCCCAGACTGCCTGCTTCCCCTCCTCTCACTTCCACCTGCTTTCAGCTGCTGCAGGAGGGAAATGCAGTTCCAATAATTGCCCTAGCTCCCAGACTGCCTGCTTCCCCTCCTCTCACTTCCACTTGCTTTCAGCTGCTGCAGGAGGGAACTACAATTCCAGTAATTGTCCTGGCTCCCAGACTTGGCATGCATTTGCGAGTTGGTAGAGTAGGGATAGGTACCCCATCTGTTAGGGACAGAACTAGCGGCAGGGAAAGGTTCCTGATGAGGAAAGAATGCGTAGGGCTCACAACTTCTCTAGACATCTTCCCACTTGGGCAAGAGACAGCCACACCACACCACATTCCACCCCTCCTAACAGGCGCTGTCAGTTTGGCTAAAACCTGCTCTCTACACGCTGATGGACCTGTGAGTCTTCCCGGTCGGGCGTTTTGTTGTGAACTGTCTTTGTATTACTTCAATACAAGTTCTTTATATCACACTTGGACCGCGTGTGTTATTACCACCACATCACGCTGCGCCCCACCTTCAACATGCTTCCTGCAGACAAAATTGATAGTTTAAAGGTCAACTGGAGGAGCCTACAGCCTGCTCAGGCAACACAGAAAATTCAGTAAGGCCCTATTCCCATCTGCGTGGTCGGGAACGCACAAAGAATTGTACAGAAGCAAGCTTTTGCACACATTGTGGAAATGCACGAAAACCGTGCGCCATGCTTGCATTGCAATTCGTTGTTAATGGCACTCCAAATGCGGCATTTCAAAAGATGCATTTCATTCACTGACAAATGTGTTAAAAAGCTTGACTTTTGAAAAGGCCCTTGCGGGGATAGCGCCGCACCAGGGGTCTCCAAACTTTCTAAGCAAAGGGACAGTTTACTGTCCTTCAGACTTTAGAGGAACCAGACTGTGATCAGTGGGAGTAGAAAATGCCTTGGCATAAGTGACAGAAAACAATGCCCCATCATTGGTATCAGTGGGAGGAATAGTGCCCCATCATTGAAGTCAGTTGGAGGAATAGTGCTCCATCATTGGTATCAGTGGGAGGAATAGTGCTCCATCATTGGTATCAGTGGGAGGAATTGTGCCCCATCATTGGTGTCAGTTAGAGAATAAATGCCCCATCATTGGTGCCATTGTGAGGAATAATAACCCATCGCTGGTGTCAGTGGGAGAAATTGTACCCCGTCGTTGGTGTCATTGGGAGAAATAGTTATTGGCCTTATTGGGAGGAATAGTGCCCCATTGTTGGTGTCAATAGGAGGAATAGTGCCTCTTTGTGGGGTCAGTGAGAGGAATTATGCCCCATCATTATTGTTAGTGAATGGAATAGTGCCTCAAGGGTCAGATGAAAGAAAGCAATGGACCGCAGTTTGGAGACCACTACGCTACTCTTTCAGTGCATTGTGTCCAGCTGGACCAGTTTTAGTCCAATAAAGATCATACCTGGAGTCGAGCATTAAATCCCCTAGAGCATTCACTTTCTACAAAGTGTTATGAGACTTTACCCTCTTTGAGACTCTTTGCAAACTGTTCATACAGCAAAGTATCGTGTATTATCTGTGTCCTCTTCATCCTGACTATAGAAGGTGGATGGACAATGGGCTGGCAGTGTTTAGACAGAACACAAGGGCTGTGGCTGAGTTTCTGCATAAAGCAACACAATACAGCCTCTCCGCAAAGCTCTGTTTTTTCTTGCGGCTTAGTCTCGATGACTCCACTTCTGTTTGTGTTGATAAAATGATTTTTGGTTCCAAGGTCCTTTTTCAAATAAATAACCAGAAGAAAACAATGAAAGGTCATGTGTAAAAATTGTTTTTGGAGACCGGTCCATGATCTCATAAATGATAGGCTGTGGGTGGAACGTTAGCTCGGCCGCTTTTTACTCTTGGTCTTCTAAAGAAAATGGGAACATGAAGGAGAGGCAGTTATTAATCTTTATTACAAAATAAGGACGATGTGCTGTATGAAGCATAGAGGAAAAGAATCCTTTGCCTGACTCATCCATTTTTTTTCTTTCTAGTTTTCAGCAAACTTCAAAAAGTTCCCACCCTTGAGATAATTATCAACTATACCATTTGTTGTACCGGCCTAGACAGGTGCTAGGATTAGTATTGGCTCACTGTGTTCAGTGGAGCCGTATTTTTGCTGTTAGGTACATTTAGCTGATCTTACTGTAATCAATATACAGGGTGGGCCATTTATATGGATACACCTTAATAAAATGGGAATGGTTGGTGATATTAACTTACTGTTTGTGGCACATTATGTGAGGGGGGAAACTTTTCAAGATGGGTGGTGACCATGGCAGCCATTTTGAAGTCGGCCATTTTGAATCCAACTTTTGTTTTTTCAATAGGAAGAGGGTCATGTGACACATCAAACTTATTGGGAATTTCACACGAAAAACAATGGTGTGCTTGGTTTTAACGTAACTTTATTCTTTCATGAGTTATTTACAAGTTTCTGACCACTTATAAAATGTGTTCAATGTGCTGCCCATTGTGTTGGATTGTCAATTGAACCCTCTTCTCCCACTCTTCACACACTGATAGCAACACCGCAGGAGTAATGCTAGCACAGGCTTCCAGTATCCGTAGTTTCAGGTGCTGCACATCTTGTATCTTCACAGCATATGGTTTTTTTATGGTTTTTATGGTCAGTAAAAACCAATACTGGGTGAGCTGCTCCTTCCAGGAGGTACCGCCATTCCTCCAAAGCCGACTTGATGGCCAGCAATTCCCTATCACCGACATCATAGTTCCAGCAAGATGGTGCACCACCACATTATGGGTGTCAGGTCCGAGCATTCCTAGATGAACAGTTTCCTGGAAAGGGGATTGGTCGTCGTGGGGCAGTTAAATGGCCCCCAAGGTCTCCTGATCTGACCCCTTAGACTTTTATCTTTGGGGTCATCTGAAGTCAATTGTCTATGCTGTGAAGATACGAAATGTGCAGCACCTGAAACTACGGATACTGGAAGCCTGTGCTAGCATTTCTCCTGTGGTGTGGCTATCAGTGTGTGAAGAGTGGGAGAATCCAACACAATGGGCAGCACACTGAACACATTTTATAAGTGGTCAGAAACTTGTAAATAACTCATGAAAGAATAAAGTTACGTTAAAATTAAGCACACCATTGTTTTTCTTGTGAAATTCCCAATAAGTTTGATGTGTCACATGACCCTCTTCCTATTGAAAAAACAAAAGTTGGATTCAAAATGGCCGACTTCAAAATGGCCGCCATGATAACCACCCATCTTGAAAAGTTTCCCCCCTCACATATACTAATGTGCCACAAATAGGAAGTTAATATCACCAACCATTCCCATTTTATTAAGGTGTATCCATATAAATGGCCCACCCTATAGATCCTGTTGCTGGGTTATGTAAATTTAGTTGTGCTCACTGTAGTCACTGCAGCTACGTACTTAGGTCTGTTCAGTGTTTCAGCTGCTTCTGGTTTTATTGCCTCCTCTGCTTTCCAGAGAACAGTAGAACTCTCGTGAACATAGTTGTGAAGCAATGCAAATAGCAGCATGAATATGTATACAACACTGGCCAATCCCAGGGAACAGGGCCCTGAAGGCTGCTGGGGGTCTATATAAATACTCTGAGACAAATGCTTCTGGATCTGACCCTGGAGAGGGGAAGTCAAGCCTGGAGGGCTTGCTGCCCTCTGAGCAAGGCTGCCATGTGCCTGCTGTTCGTGATGGCTGTCATCTGAAGTTCTAGTCTGGTATTCTGGTCAGGAGAAAGGTGTCACATGGATGTTGGAAGGAGGCAACAAAATTTCCTAGGACATTTGTGAGTATAGACTGCTATGAGAGACTTTTGGGCTGCTGCCATCCTTCTGGTGGTAGAAAATCAGCTGGTGTCCTGAAGAGCTTAGTCTATTTAGTTCTTTGCTCTGGTGGCTCAAAGAAAGAAGCTTTTGCTCTTTTAATTGATTCTATTATAAAGCCATGTCCACAGTTTTCTTTTGCGAGGGCTTCCGCTTCAGCTCTACAGAAGGAAGTTTACTGCACTCATTTTGTATATAGTTCTTTCTGGAGTATCCCACTCAATTCCCGCAGTCTTATCCCAGTTACCTCAAAAATAAAACCACCAAAAAATAACACCCCTGGGCTTGTTATTGAGCCAAAGAATGATTGTGAATGTGTGCCTGGCCGTGGAGCAATTACTGGGCAAATGTCCGGCGGCTCCTTCGGGGGTAGAGCTACACATATATATGATATTCTCCTTATATACTGGAGAGTCCACAAGTTGGAGATGCTAAGCATGTGAGCATGATGGCAGTGAACAATTTTCTCCAGGAGAAAACTGGGGACCTTTAGTCTCGGGTGGTAATTGTTTGGTCTTGATCCCATGACTTGAGATAATGGGTCCTAGCACTATGGGCTCAAATTGTATTGTTTGGGTCTGTTTGTTTTAAATTTATTTGTAGTCACCCCAAGCAAACATTACATATGCAATCTAAATCTCTCACTATATTACCATTGAATAATAATGCATGTTGCATGGGGAAGAGTTATCAGCAGGATCAAAACTGATAACCTGTCTACACAACGTATGTTATGGTGCAGCCCAACAGTTCTAGACACTGCAGCAGCTGCACATAATGACAATGATACTGAAATTAAATACAAATTGCTGTTTTAGCATTAGCACTTTCCCCTGAAGGCTCACTGCTCTAAGGTTCGCCATCAGTCCTATTACGCTTCCTATAAGCTCAGGGTGCCATGGACATGCCACCTGGGCTGGGGTGATGCAGGGAGCAACAGAGCTGAGCAGCATACCTCTTAGAATCTCTTAAACCCCAGCTCTGGGACCCACCCCCTTCCTTACTAACGGACCCAGGTTGCATGAGGTTCTGGGTCATTTGCCTCTTCAGATCTTCCCCCAGGGTGGGTGGTCCTCAGAAATGCATAGAGCAGTGCTGTCGTGATAGTGCCATTTTCTGCATCAACACACTGTGAGTGCAGGGCACTGCTGTGTTTTGCGTTGCATCTATTAAGGTTCTTTGCAATATAAGCAAGGAAGCTTAAAAAACTCTGTAGTGTATTAATGTTTGCATTATTACATAGAAAGGCTGCACATGCAACTGCAGGAAAAACAATTTATGGCATACAAGGTATTATAAAATATGCCTACAACATGCACAAGCTATCTCCTTCCTAATAAAAAAGCATGTACAACAACCTTTTCAACACAGAGGAACCCTTGAATTAATTCTCCGGTCTCTGGGAAACCCTTCTAAAAAATAAAAACCTACAACTCATGATACATTAGTGTGATGGTCAGTGGGAAGAATGCTCCTTACACTTGTGGTCATTGGGAAGTATTACCCCCTTACAGATAGCTAAAAAGATCAATGATGTCATTGGGAATTTATCTGAGAGGTAGAAATTGATCATTGATCAAGGAACCCCTAGCAACCTCTGGAGGAACCCTGGTTGAGAAACCCTGATGTACAATGTATGCGATAGGCATACACTAAACAGTTACTTAATTTGGGTCTTTCTTTATGATGGAGTCAACTTCCAGGATCAAGGATCCCTTTCCAGACTGCTTCTTGCTTCTCCCAAGCTCTCCAAACACGTTTCTTTGTTCCTCAGCACATGGTTGTTCAAGTCCTTTCCCCTCCCCTCAATTTCTGCCTACATCATTTTTTTTGCTGAGCTTCACAAACCTGTTCAACTAGTTTATTTGCATATCAATAGGGGAGGTCTAGCTTCTAAACCAATACATATATATATATATATATATATGTAGCCAGTGGTCCCCTTAGGGTGGCTGAGTGTTGTGGTCCATCTGCTCACACTGCCCTCAATAACATCCATACCACACCCAGAGTCACAGGACAGGCTGGTACTTTGTTTTTGTTTGTTTTATTAGGGGAATGAACTTGGATGGGGATTAGGGGTGTTATAGGATGCCCACTAAATTAGTTGCAAATTTGCACAAGACCACTATATACAGCTCCGTATATACATCTCCTGTCGTCCTCCAGCACTTCACTTGCTCCAGTTACACTTCTTCCTCCAGCACATTACTTATTTCTCTAAACTCCGGTTCCTCTCTCCTGCACATTACTTGTTCCAGGCCCAGAAGGAAATTTACTAGGCCTTCTTCATTCTTCCAGCCTGACTAGCACATGGTGAGGCCTGTTATGCTGCACGCAGGGCCTCAGAACCACCCATTACAGGTAAGGACAGTTGGTCCTTGTGTAGGTACACTGATGAGCTAGCTGGCCTGATGGACTACTACTCCCAGCCCCTCCTCTTGCTCCAGGCCCTGTCAGCTACTCCAGCTTTCTTGGCCTTCTCCACTGCCACCATGACACCACAGTCCCTTGCTGACTTCTGCATCCTTCTCAGACTGTCTCCCATCAGCTCCGGCATGCCTCTACAGCTTCCCAGGGTGTGTGCCACTCACTGACCACCCGGTGGACTCCTGACTGAGCTTCTCCAGTAGTGCTGTCCATTGCTTTTCTGCCCCCTTGTGCTGCTCCAGAATCTCTCCTCGCCTTCTGGATGTGCCCGAGCCCAGGTATCAAGGTCACCCCCCCAGACTGGGGGCTCCTTCCCGGGTGAGGCACCCGCAACCTTAGCTACATTCCAGCTCCAATCTTCCACCTGAACTACTCCTCCCAGATTGCGCGGATCCTGAGTATTTAAGGAGGCCTGCTTTCTGCCAATTCAGCTTGGGGATTGGTCAGGGCTCCCTAGAATACTCCACATGGCTACACCTCTCTCCCAGCTCTCTGCCCAGAACATTGGGAGTGGGAGTTCCTGGTGACCTCATCTGTGAATCAGTCAATCCTCCCTGAGCCACTCCCAGCCCAGAAATAAAAATAATCATGCCTGCACACCAGTCAGGCTTGATTACATTTTCCTGCTCTACCAAAAAATCTATGCACACTAGCTCCCACTTACCAAGGGGCACTACATATATACAGTATCTCACAAAAGTGAGTACACCCCTCACATTTTTGTAAATATTTTATTATATCTTTTCATGTGACAACACTGAAGAAATGACACTTTGCTACCATATAAAGTAGTGAGTGTACAGCTTGTATAACAGTGTAAATTTGCTGTCCCCTCAGTATAACTCAACACACAGCCATTAATGTCTAAACCGCTGGCAACAAAAGTGAGTACACCCCTTAGTAAAAATGTTTAAATTGGGCCCAGTTAACCATTTTCCCTTCCCGGTGTCATGTGACTCCTTACCGTTACAAGGTCTCGGGTGTGAATGGGGAGCCGGTGTGTTAAATTTGGTGTTATCGCTCTCATGGCAAAGAACTCTCTGAGGATCTGAAAAAAAAGAATTGTTGCTCTACATAAAGATGGCCTAGGCTATAAGAAGATTGCCAAGACCCTGAAACTGAGCTGCAGCACGTAGGTCAAGACCATACAGCGGTTTAACAGGACAGGTTCCACTCAGAACAGCGCCTCACCATGTTCGACCAAAGAAGTTGAGTGCACATGCACAGCATCATATCCAGAGGTTGTCTTTGGGAAATAGACGTATGAGTGCTGCCAGCATTGCTGCAGAGGTTGAATGGGTGGGGGGTCAGCCTTTCAGTGCTCAGACCATACGCCGCACACTGCATCAAATTGGTCTGCATGGCTGTCGTCCAAGAAGGAAGCCTCTTCTAAAGATGATGCACAAGAAAGCCCACAAACAATTTGCTGAAGACAAGCAGACTAAGGATGTGGATTACTGGAATCATGTCCTGTGGTCTGACGAGACCAAGATAAACTTATTTGGTTCAGATGGTGTCAAGCGTGTGTGGCAGCAACCAGGTGAGGAATACAAAAACAAGTGTGTCTTGCCTGCAGTCAAGCATGGTGGTGGGAGTGTCATGGTTTGGGGGCTGTATAAGTGCTGCTGGCACTGGGGAGCTACAGTTCATTGAGGGAACCATGAATACCAACATGTACTGTGACAGACTGAAGCAGAAAATGATCCCCTTCCTTCGGAGACTGGACCGCAGGGCAGCATTCCAACATGATAACGACCTCAAACACACCCCCAATACGACCACTGTCTTGCTAAAGAATCTGAGTGTAAAGGTTATGGACTGGCCAAGCAAGTCTCCAGACCTAAACCCTATTGAGCATTTGTGGGGCATCCTCAAATGGAAGGTGGAGGAGCGCAAGGTCTCTAACATCCACCAGCTCCGTGATGTCGTCATGGAGGAGTGGAAGAGGACTGCAGTGGCAACCTGTGAAGCTCTGGTGAACTTTGTGCCCAAGAGGGTTAAGGCAGTGCTGGAAAATAATGGTGGCCACACAAAATATTGACACTTTGTGCCCAATTTGGACATTTTCACTAAGGGGTGTACTCACTTTTGTTGCCAGCGGTTTAGACATTAATGGCTGTGTGTTGAGTTATTTTGAGGGGACAGCAAATTTACACTGTTATACAAGCTGTACACTCACTACTTTACATTGTAGCAAAGTGTCATTTCTTCAGTGTTGTCACATGAAAAGATAGAATAAAATATTTACAAAAATGTGAGAACTGTACTAATTTTTGCGAGCTATTATATATATATATATATATATATATATATATATGGTTCACCTGATAGCTGTCCTCAATCCCACCATATTTCACACATCCGAAGTCACTGACCAGGGCAGCTCTTGTTTTTGTTTGTTTTATTTAGGGTATTTAACTTGGATGGGGAAGAGGGGTGACTGTGGGGTGCCCAAAGAATTGGTTACAGGACCATCTATATACACGACCGTATATACACTCTACTTCCTCCAGCACTTCTCTTGCAGGCTATTGCTCCTTCACTTCTGTCCAGCACTTCTTTCGCAGACTATTGCTCCTTCACTTCTTTCCAGCACTTCTCTTGGTTTCCTGACCTGAAGGGAAATTTATCAGGCTCACTCCATTCCTTTCTCTTCACCGCAGCTGGCACATGGTGAGGCCTGCACTCCAGACCACCCGTTACAGGCCAGGGTCAAAGACCCCTCAAAGTGTAGCTTAGTACGTTGGTGCTAGCTGGGCCTTTGATGGACTATAACTTCCAGCCCATCCCTCTTCCAGGTCACACCAACCTGCTTTCCTCCCAGTTACACTCCTTCCCCTGACTGGCTCCTGAGACCTCCACAGACTGTCCACTATTCCTCTCCCAGCCTGCTCCAGCCTTTCCTCCAGCTCCCAGGGTCTGTCACTCACCGACTCCAGTGGATACTTTAAAGTGTTCTCAGTAGCACCTCTGCTGTTCTCCTACTCCCTTGTGCTGCTCCAGGAATCAACTCCACTCCTGGCTGCACCCGGGTCTCCAGGCCTTAAGCTAACCCCCCCAGATTGGGGGCTCCCTCCCGGGTGAGGCCTCCACAGCACCTCTGCTGCATCTCCATCACTTCCACCCGACTTCTCCTCCCCCCTGCTGGCAGACTGCTGTATTTAAGGAGGCCTGCCCCCTGCAAATCCAGACTGCAGATTGGTCAGAGTTCCTTGTCATACATCAGGAAGTGACACCTCCTCATCCATCCCCCTTTCCAGAGCCTTCTCTGCTCAAAAAAGTGGTGTTTCTTCCTTCCATCTCCAGCTACTCCCTGAGCCACTCCCCAGCTCAGATCAAAACATTCAGGCCTGCACCTACAGTCAGGCCTCACTAAATTTTGCCTCTCCTAGCAAAAAGACCTCACAAAAAGTGTCTAAGCTTTGGGGGCGCTACATATATATACATATATTTATGCTATAAAAAACCCCCAAAAATAGCCATAGCAATCTATGTAGTGGCATCCCCTCGGGGGAGTGTCATGACACTCTGCACTTACAGTACATCTTCAGTCTTCCATGTTGAATAGTGTCATGTGTAATTTAGCCTGAAAATCTGAGAATATCTTGTGGCAGAATTAAATTAATGCAGGCTACAATGCTGGAGAGGAAGTTGGTGGCTATTGCAGTAGCATTCTATTTTGTTTTAAAATAACCCAGAGTTGGACTTTAAGGCTTATGATGTTCTAGTTCACTGTTCTTGCAAAATCCCAAGACACCCTAGTCTAAAATTTAAAAAATGTAAATTTTACATAACCTGGGAAAATGCACACAACTGCCTTGATGAAATTACCTTCACATCAAAAGCCTCCTTCACATCAGAGGTCCTCCCGTCATGTCAGGGTACCCTTTCACACCAAAGTCCTCCTTATACATCAGAGTCCCCTGTCACTTTAGATTCCCCCATAACCGAGTCTTCTCATCACATCAGAGTCCCCCATCATAGATCTCCCCCCATTTCATAGTCCCCCATCACAGAGCCCCCCAAATCATACAGTCCACTCTACATTTTGGCTCCAGCACCATGGGAAGGGGCAAGAAGTGTAGCAGGTCTTGGAGAGCCAGATTTCGGCCCTCTCCTGAGTGCTGTGAGTTGCCGTGAAAGCCACCTTCCCTGAAGCAGTGTCAGTAGTTGCCATGGTGTAGGCTGGTTGGCCGCCAACCCCATAACAATGAATGACACCATGTGTACTGTTCTAGAGTGTCATTGGTTGTTATGGTGCTGGTGGCCAGCATGTCCGCACCATGGCAACTCATGATGCTTGATTCAGGGAAAAGTGGGTCACCTGCCTGTGTCATGCCAAGCAAACCAAAGCGGCACCCCAGTTGAGAAACACTACTTTAGTTCACATGACCCAGAAAATGTAATATTGTGAATTGCTCACAGTCTTTAGTATGGAGCTATCTTCAGAGTTTTAATGTTTCCTTTCATTGGGATAACCAGAATCCACATTTCCAAACATAAGTCATCTGCATTGCAATATATAGTATGAGATCTTTACATGAAAACACATAATCCTACACCATACATACATAATTAGCCTACTGTCAGTTTAGTAAGCTTATCTGCCCAAGTAGGGGGAATAGGTTAACATTTTACTGCCTTCCCTGTGTGTGTTTGCAGGCTTTTTTCTGGAGTCCAACCTCCCTTCCTTGATATATAAAGAGGGAAGAGGCCCGGTTCCCAGTGGAGCCAGGACCTTAAAAGAAGATGGGACACCCGCAAGGGTTCTCTGGGACCTGTGATCTAGCATTGAACACAGATTAACCGGGACCTTACAAGGACATGAACTTCTCCGTATGAGCAATGATGGACTGTATTACTTCACCTGTTCAGGTAACCTGGGGCAGCCTAAGTTAGGTATGGTTAGGCTGAGAATGTTATTATGTCAAACATGTTCTATTGACCTTTCAGTAAAGTTGTTTCAACTGCATTGAGCTTGGCCTGAAGTTATTCAAAGAGGTGCATGTTGGGTATTGGCATATTTCTAAAGAACCTGGGTCCGTAAAAGCATTACGGGGTATGTGTAACACCACTGCAGAAGATTAGGAAGGCAAGGAAGATGAGGTGGTTGCCATTGGAAACTGCAAGGAAGAACGGGTACAGCAACTTTTTGGTTGGCATGGCACCTAGTTAGGTGACAGGTCTTCCGGTAGGAAAGTGGGGAGGTGCACTGACCCCCTCCTTAGCTGTTCATCAACGGGAGCAGACTAGCATTACAGAGACTCAAGACCTGATCTCTGGGTAAGGAAAGGAAAGGGTTATTAAGCACATATGGGGTCCGCGATGTGCTCAGCGGGACTCCATTCTGTTACTGAGAGTGAGGTAACAGAGATACGCTGAACGGGTACAGTGGGCAATGGCTCTGCATGTCCCTCCGAATGCAACACATACACCAGTACAAGTGTGTAGCAACATGGGACAGAACATCTTAAGGAGGCACTCCACACATTCACTACACACAACCAGCTCATCTCTAAATCTAGGGAACTGCCTAATGGTTGATCTCTCCCATGACTGCAACCTCCACCTGGTCCTGGGCATTGATGAGCAAGCCTTCAGGGAAGGTGTTACCCCGCGTGCATGGGCGCAGCTGGGCCCCACCCACACACATATTACCATGCTAAAACAAGCAATGGGAAGCACACTAAACAGTATTTTATGGGGTGTTATCGTGTGAAGGCTTGATAGATTGGCATACATATCCAGCAAAGGAATGCTCAGTTTAGAGTGAAAAAAATGTTTCCAGTTGAAAAATGGGATTATAGGCCTTTATTAACTGGATCAATTCTTTTAAAAAAAATAAAAAGTCCATTATTGAACTTTATCTTTCTGCTTCTGCGGTGTCATCTGTTTTCCTCTGTGTAAACTTCTAAGCATTCTTAGTCTCATGGTCCAGGTTTAATCTCCATCTGAGAAGACTTTTAATCACTTCCAGTTGTTTATAACTGTGATAAAATTGTTTGGCGCTATGATAATTGTCCAGACTCAGCAGGAAGCCTGCAGTGGCTCACAGAGAGAACAAGTGGATTTTATGGACATCCTGGCCAAGCCGAAGTGCTTGCTCACCAGTATCATTCAAAGCAAAGTATGTTGCTCCCAGCTGACCAGCAGGAATGCAAATGACAATTTCCTCCAAGCAGGGTTGAATGAACTCTGAAATATTTTGTCCACTTACTCAGCAGCAGTCCTAATGAGTTTTAATGTCCTCAGATGAACTTGCTTTAATCTCGCTGGATATGAGGACCTTATCTCCTGAGAGTTCAGTTTTTTTTTTAAAGTAGACCTGAGCTCAAAAAGTTGAGATTTGCTATCTTACAGGTGTAGTGCAGGCCCCTAACCGGGCTGGCTGTTTTTTTTCCCAGGTTCCATTCCCTATGGAGCACATGGCAGCCAGGCACACAGCAGTCCCACAGTCTCACAACTCAAGAAACAGGCAGTGCATGTCTTTTTGAAGTTTAAGGCTGGTTGAACTTGATAAAGATGTGGGGAAAGTTTTCAGGGTTAAACTCCTCTTGAGACTAATGATAGGTGAACTACAGCTCAGTGGACTCCAATACAAGAACAAACCTGAGCCAGCCAATCTGGAACAGACTCTACAAGGGTTAACAACAGGGGAGGGCTGGGCCAGGGGACAGGGGTGCAATTGCCCCCCAGGCCACCCTTACTTACATTCAAAAAGGCAGCTCATACTTTTTTCTTCTTGTGGAGGAAGGAAGCAGGGGCGCAGCCACCAACTAACTCCAGGCAAAGGGAGGGGAAGGGGGGGGCATCCAGGGCCGACTGTGCTGATGGGCACTGGTGAGCCTGCATTTATGGGCACTGATCAGGTTGCATTTGATAGGCACTGGTGAGGCTGCATTGATGGGCACTGGTGAGGCTGCATTGATGTGCACTGATGAGGCTAAGCTGATGGGCACTGATGAGGCTGCATTGGTGGGCACTGATGAGCTGCATTGATGCATTATTTTTGATAAACCTCTTTTGTTGCCATTAACATTAAATTGTGTTACCACATTGTATCATATTTGTCTTGCTTCATAACATAAATATCCCTTCTAAAACCAGGTGGGCATGGACAGTGAGCTGATTCAGTGGTTCAATGGGCCACTTTACTGGACTTGCCCCCCAGGCCTAAGGCTGTCAGCCCTCCCCTGGTTAACAAGGACAGTTTATAGAACACATACGTCAAACTCAAGGACTGTGGGGCGATTTTGGCCCATCAGGCCTTTTCATATTGCTCTTTCACTCGGTTTTGCTGCAAGAACGTGGCAGAACTCCATTCCACGACCTCCAGCTCTCACCTTCCCACCCTCTGTCACTTGTAAACACAGTAATCAGTGCATTTTTATAGCACTGATCGCTGTATAAATGCCAATGAAATGAATTCTCATCATTCGTAAACCTGGCAACTTTTGCGCAAACCATTCAATAAATGTGATTTTTTTTAACCAAAAATATGAGGAAGAATATAAATCAGACAAAACCGATGAAAAAAATGTTTTTTTATATTTTTGTTTTGGATTTGTATTTTAGCAAAGAGTAAGAAAAACTGTGTTTTTTTTTTTTTGCAAAATTGACAGTCTTTTTTTATTTATAGGGGTGATCAGAAATGACGCAGAGGGGATCAAATACCACCAAAAGAAAGCTCTATTTGTGGGTAAAAAATGACGAAAATTACACCGTCGCACGACCGCGCAATTGTCAGTTAAAGCGACGCAGTGCCAAATCGCAAAAAGTGCTCTGGTCCTAAAGCATGAAATCCTTCCAGGGCTGAAGTGGTTAAAAACAGAGCCCAAACATTGGGTTCAAGAAAGAGACATGGACAATAACAAGTACATTTGGACATATATGGGTGGTTAGATACAATTAGTGGATTTCATATAAAAATATGGAAATACATATTGAACAACTTATATGACCACTGTGCCCTACCTGAAAGTGGCAGGGAATACCCAACCCGTTTCAAAATGAATTAAGTTGCAGCAAAACCCAAAACAGCCAAAAGCAATGAAGCTTTTCTCTATTGGCTACAGAGAAGCCAAAAAAACGAAATTTCCCTAATTCTATTAGCAACCTAACTAGGCGGGTGCTACACCTAGAAATATTAATTGTACAGTGCATAAGCATTATCCTATCACCTTTTGCCCATAGTTTATGTGTCGTAATTTTTTGTCCTTCGTACTTATCCTCTTGGCTTTTAGGCCTCATACACACGGACGTTTCTAAAAAAAATAAACAAAATGTCGGGCCCGACGTCAAGGAAAAAAAGTCGGCGTTTTTCGGCGTTATGCATCTGCGTTTTTGAGCGTCGGTGTCAATAGGCGTTTTTTTAAAAAAAATCACCCCTCTGCTATTTTTCAACCTAAAAACGTCGGCGTCAAAAACGCCGGTATAATATTAGGTGGCGTTTGTTGGCATATTGTGGCGTCGGCGTCAAAAAATGCCAAAACGTTACAGCCTCAGAACGCACTGGCCGTGGGTTCTAGTTTCAGCTCACTAACGCTGACGCCATCTACAGCTCAAAAACGTCGGCGTTTTATGGGGCCATTGACTAACATGGAGAGCTGCAAAAAACGCCAGAAAACGCCGGTGTCAAAAAACGTCCGTGTGTATGTAAAGTAAATGTGAGTGCACAACCCTCTCCGGTGACGTAGACATTTCATTTTGGATTCCAAGCTGTTAGTGGTGGTGCACTGACTTCAGCTTGGGGTCCACGGACAGCAATGCCAGGATGCCAACACTGCTGCTTAGGGAGCTGCTCAAGGAACTAGGACTGAAAGTGGAGGTAATGGCAGGATCAGCTAAAGATATGGGGGTTTAATGAAAATGTGGAAAGAAGGACCCCATTAGAACAAATGAAGTGCAAACTGCTATTTTATTTTTTTTTACATTTTTTTAAATTATTTGCACTTTAAATGTAGCTATTCCCAACTCCAAGCAAAATGTTCTATTTGAAATCAGTACCCTTTAACCAGTAGGGTCCCTACAAATTACTCATTAGATACTGCTGTGTAGGTAAATTGCTAGCATCCGGTCAGGCTGTTTTTCGCTTGTGTCACGTTGAAGTTCATGGCAAGCTTTATCGGGGCCTGGAAGACTGCTGCGATCTCGGATACGGTCCACCACCGCCTGCCAATACATTAGATTCCATTGTGATTGAGATACAGCCCAGATGACATATCTCACTTCCTGTCAGATTTCCTGGAAAAGCAAAGACTCCCAGATTCTTTTCTGAGTACTGGATATTAAATGTGGTTATTGTTGACTAATAAACAATCTTTGCTGTCCCAGTTGGAAGGCTTAGAAAAAGCTGTTCATTCTCAGAGAGACCTTCATCGAAGTTGAGCTGGATTTTACCATTATAATCTTAATGATAAACATGTATACAATGATTGCTTATAAAGATCTCATCAGAGTCTAGGGTTTATGTTTTTAGTGCAGCAGGGCTGCTGTTAGAAACCATGGGGGTCCCATACAAACAACCTGACACGAGGTCCCATGCAGCCAATGCTTCAGTTATGAAGGAACAAAGTGTGTGATCGGCATTGATCACTTATTGTGCTCATTCAGAAAAGGAAGGGGCTGGTAATTATGATATATTTACCTAACCCTTCCTGCACTCTCAATCTTGAAGGATCCTATTGTGTGCAGCAGCGGGAAGAAGAGGAAGGAAGCCAGCAGTGCTGTGGGGGGTGAGGCAAACAGGGAGGTCAGGGCAGCAGGGGGAAATTAATGGTGCACAAGGAGAGTGATCAGTGTGGCGGAGGGGGCAATTACTGGAACTGATCCCTTGTATGGCTCTCTGCAGCAGCTGAAAGCCAATGGGAGGGAGAGGAGAAGAAGACAGCTTTTAACTGCTGCAGAGAGAGCCATACAAAAGATCAGTTCCAGTAATTGCCCCCCCTGCTGCACCAATCACCCTGCCTGCCCACATCCGATTCACTGCCTGGGCCCCCCTGCTGACCCGGGCCCCGTACAGGAGGACTGGTGGTACCCCCTTATCTAAAGCCCTGAGTGCAGGTTGGAAACAAATAACTTATTAGCTGCTGTGTTTTTTTTTTTAATGTGTTAAAGACTATTCTTACTGCAATTAAACCCTTCCTACACTAGCCGTACAAATGTATTTCCTTTGTTCACAAAAGATGTTCTCATTTAATTTTGTAAAGTCCTTGGAATAGACAATGCGTTGACAAGAAAACATTTTCATAGTATTGGACTGAGAAAAGTGGTTGAGATGGGTCAAGGAATGCCTTTGGAAGAGAGAGGAGATCCCTGGACTGAGAAAATTGGTTGAGATGGGTCAAGGAATGCCTTTGGAAGAGAGAGGAGATCCCTAGACTGAGAAAATTGGTTGAGATGAGTCAAGGAAGGCTTTTGGAACAGAGACTAGGTCTCTGGCCCTGTAGAGATAAGAACACAAAACATTGAGTAGAGAGTTCCCATTGTATGTTGGACAAATGACAATCCACAGCAAAGTGGGCCAAACCAAGTCAATTCTATAATGGCCACAATGAACAGCAAAGTTCACACCTTGGGTTAGTTGGGTTATGAAGACAGTTCATGATTTGGGAAAAGGAACAAACCATTTTCATCTATAACTATCACAACCCAGATAATAGAAGTTACATAGTGGTGAGAAAAGTTTCATACATTTCACTTTTTTGTCCAGGTACCTTCTGTCTGGTCAGGCAACCTCATGGGTCCTTGTCCTTCTTGTCTCCCAACAGCAGGGCCAGGACAAGGTGTGGGCAGGAGGGGCAGCTGCCCTGGCACAATGGTTTATTGCAGGGATGGGGGCACCCTGACCCTAACCCTAAGGGAAGGGGGGGGGGGGCGCAGTTTGGCATCTTTGCCCTGGGTGCTGGATGACCTTGCCTTGCCACTGCTCAACAGTGTGTGGGTGGGCAGGGCTGCTGTTAGCCATGGGTCTCCGTACAGCCAACCTGAAAGGGTCCCCATTCCAAAACACAGTTTACTATGCTTCAGTTATGAATGAACACAGTGAGTGATCGGTACTGATCATTCAATGTGTTCATTCAATTAAGGAAGGGGCTGGTAAATATGACATATTTACCAGCCCCTACCCCCACTCTCCATTCTGAAGGACCCTATTGTATGTTAACAGCTACCAGTAGGAAGGAGAGGAGGGAAGCTGGCAGCACTGCGGGGGTAGTGGGGCCTGGGGTGAAGTGGAAATGTATGGTGCACAGGGAAGGCAATCAGTGCGGCAGGGGCAATTACTAGAACCAATCCCCTGTATGGCTTTGTCTGCTGCAGCTGAAAGCTGGTGGGAGGGTAAAGAGAAGATGCCAGCTTTCAGCTGCTGCACAGAGAGCCATACATGGGATCGGTTCCAGTAAATGCCCCCCCCCCCACACCCATCCCCCTCCGCTGTGCTAATCACCCTCCCTGCCAACTTCCGATTCACCCTTCTGCCTGGGCCCCCCGCTGGCCTGGGCCGTGTACAGGATTACTGTTGCTACTCGTTTATCCACAGCTCTGTGTGTGGGAACAGCGTGGTGGTGTGGCGGCAATAACACGCACTTAGTCCAGGTGCAATTAAGAGAACTTGTATTGAAGTAGAGGCAAAACAGTTGACAACTGGCCCAGCAGGAGGAAGCCCAACTGGGGACAATCACAGATGACAACATTGTGTAGCAGATCATTTATCATCTGAGCTGACAGTGTCTTTCTGTACGGGTGGATTGCGGCCTGGCCAGTCTCAGCCCAAATGGGGAGGCTTCCAGGAAAAGAAGCAGATCCCTACACTTTCCCTATTTGTCTGGAACCTTTCCCTGCCGCTAAAACCTGTCCCTACACTATCCACATGCTAAAAGTGAGCCAAACCCAGGAGCCAGAGTCTTAAAAAACCTGACCCAAGATGGCCACCAGAGTCACATAGGTTGCCAGGATCTAACCGGATCACTGTCCCAGTGACACAGGAGACCATAGAGCAGGGATAAGCAATTAGCGGACCTCCAGCTGTTGCAAAACTACAAGTCCCATCATGCCTCTGCCTTTGGGTATCATGTTTGTGGCTTTCAGAGTCTTGCTATGCCTCATGCCTATGCCTGGGATGCCTCTTTGAACACGCATCAGATCTCCATATGGACTGACATCCAGATATCTGAACTGATTGAACAACAGCCCTGAGGGAGGGGGATGCCATTTGACCCCCGAAACGTGTTGACATTTTTTACTATTCTTCCTACCGAATAAAATCCACCTTTGCAACTTTTACACCTTTGTCGCGGGCGCTCCATTCATATCTAGGATTTGCTATACCTCATGGGATTTGTAGTTCTGCAACATCTGGAGGCCCGCTAATTGCATATCCCTGCCATAGAGGAACCAGGTTTCTCTAGAACAGGGGTAGGCAACCAGTAGCCCTCCAGCTGTCCTGGAACTACATTTCCCATGAGGTATTGCAAGGCTGGCAGTTACAATTACTCCCAGAGGCATGATGGGACTTGTAGTTCTGCAACAGCTGGAGGGCCCTAGGTTGCCTACCCCTGCTCTAGACTTCCTTTCCCTCTGCACTGCCATGGTGGTTGAGCGCCATCTGTAGTAGAAAAAGCAGACTGCACCTGCCTACTAGTGGGCAGAGCCTCAATGTTGCAAAGAGCAGCTCAATGAAATGGATTGTTCTTTGCAGCATTCTCCTGTGAGGCCAGGTCAGCATTAAGATATGCCCCCTGGGTGCAAGTCTTTGCCACCTTGGGCTCACAAGAAGTGGCCTAAATGACAACGGCTGTCATTCAAAATGGAGGAGCAACACCATCTAGCAGAGACAATGATTTCTGCATGGAATAGCGCCAAAGATAGAGTGGGTATTGCAGTGACAGTTGCTGTTTCATTTCAACTTTTTCCAGAGATATTTTTTTCCTTTGTATTTTTTATTAAGCTGGAGTTGGGTTTTAATTAAGTTTAGAAAAAAAGAACATGTACATCTAGTTCAACCAAGTTTTGAAGGAAAAAAAAAATCAAACCACGATATGAAAAAAGCCTTTTAAACCATTTTTTACTTCTCCTTCTCACGAAGGTCTCCAGTCCTTTCGCCTTATTTCTGTTCTCGGAAAAACAGATGCTTGTTTTAAAAAAGATCGGCAAGGCATTGACACTTGACACGTATTCTAGATTGGGAACAACTTATAGAACTGAAACACAACACAACACCCTTCCCAAATTATGAGAAAGGAAAATGTAAAGAAGAAAAAAAAGGCACTTCAAGAATGTTGCCTGCTAGAAATCTCTGCAAAGCATTCCCAAAAGCAGAACCAGGCAGCATTAAGTTATCATAAAAATATTTCTAGCATGTACCTCCTAATTCATATATGGCTTGACGTTAAATATGAGATGGACTTCTGTTGACATTTCTTGAGTTTCAGTTTTCCCAAGTGGATTCCTGAAGCTCTCCACTATCCAATATACAAAGCTCATCAAGCAGAAAAGGAACAGGGGTGTTATTATTCTACATTAACAGGTGGGTTCCAAGGATTCAGAACAGGGATTTGCCCAAGATGGCACAGGCGGAGCGTAAGTGACTAAGACTGGGATCAAGATCAACCTTATTTATGCCAGTTCAACACTTCGACCACAATGCCACACCTTACCGTGCTTCTCTACATACCTTTACCAGGCCGCATTAAACCCTGGCCACATGCCCAGTCTCCGGTATACGGAAATACAGTGAAATGATTTAGTTATATTTTTTTTTAACCAATCTGTTTCTTCTTATTTTGGTCCACCAACAGCTGAGGTAACACACAGAGTATTCATGGTTATCCATATGTACATCTCTGTCAAGGTTGATTCATTAATATTTATGGCCATACTGTACTTTAAGCTTCCAGCCTGTCGAATATAAAGAGAGACAGCATTAAAAAAAAATAGCCTGATGTAAGGAAAAAAGGAATTAAATAGTGGACAAAACATGCAATTGTTACTCTTGTCTAGACTATTAGGTTAACTGTGTTGTTATACAGCTGGATATGAATGAAGGTTTCAAGATGGGTAAAAAAAAGAATGCCTTTGTGCAAGAACATTAAGGCTCGGTTCACACTGCTGCGACCTAAAAGTCATGTGACTTATGGTGCGACTTTGCCAGGACACTTCCTGGTAACTTGAGTACTATTTGATGTGACTTTGAAGCAACTTTGAGGGGATAATAAAATAGAATGGCGCCAATGAACACGGGGGTCCTTAGGGTGCCTTAGTGCAATTAGCTAACAGTAAGATGAGGGAGAATTAAAAAATAGAATAAAAGGAATGATAAAAATATAAGTTAGTCCATAAAAATCCATGAATTTCAGGAATTAGTCCATGTTAAAAGATGTACCCAATGTGATGGACCAGCACCCAGGGGCAGCAGCCTGAAGAGCAGAAGCAACTCTGTGTGGATTGAAGAAGGAGGGGGAGACAAGGGATGGAAGTTGCCTCCAAGTCAGATCCTCATCTATATTGATGTGATTTGGATCCAACATTACAGGGAGATTACCCAGGCATTCCCTCAAAGTTGGGGAAGACAAGGTGCGCCAGACCCTAGTGCAGTATGCCATCACAAAGAATGTATTAAGACAAGCTGAATTCATACTCACAAGCAAGGATTAAAAACAGGCATAACATGCATTTTCCTCAGACCTTCTGAGGGCGTGAGGAAAATGAAGTGAGCATTGAAACGCGTCACCCTAGCGGCCAGTCACAGTACCAACGTCACTTCCGGCTTCAGGGACTTCCTTGTTCCGGTGCTTCCTCAACCTTGTGCGTTCCGCGGCTAATTTCACGTTAGCACAGCAGACCACGGACGGCCAGCCGGCCGGTCGGTCCCTGCTTACATCTGCTCCACGTGAATATCACCTCCAGGAAGATCACAGCCAAGGAAGGAATGACACGGCCCTGGGCCCGGACTTTCCAGATAATATGCATGTTTTTAATCCTTGCTTGTGAGTAGGCATTCAGCTTGTCTTAATAATTCTTTGTGGTGGTATACTGCACTAGGGTCTGGCACACCTTGTCTCCCCCAACTTTGAGGGAATGCCTGGGTAATCTCCCTGTAATGTCAGATCCAAATCACATCAATATAGATGAGGATCTCACTTGGAGGCAACTTCCATTGACGTCTATGGGCACAAGTCGGGTAGAAGTCGCCTTGAAGTAGTACAGGAACCTTTTCTGAAGTTGTGGCGACTTCAATAGTGCTAATTAAGAGAGCTCTCATTGACTAACATGGGATTTCATATGTAATGCGTCTTGGGGTCTCACAAGTCGGATCCAAAGTCACGGCAGTGTGAATGAAGCCTTAAAGGACAAAATCACAATTATTTGAACTAGGGTTGTACCAATACTGATACTGGTATCGGTATCAGTGCCGATACTAAGCATTTGCACAAGTATCGGTGCTCGTGCATATGCTCCGATATCTGAAACCGATACTTTCGGGCGCGGTTATTCAGCTGAAATGTAAAAAAAAAATTAAAATGCCAGCAATTATCGGTTGTTAAGGAGCGGGGCTGATGCGTCCTTAACCACTTCAATACTGTCCACTTTTATCCCCTTCTTGCCCAGGCAAATTTTCAGCTTTCAGCACTGTCATGTAACACTGTGCCCAAATACATTTTTTATCATTTTCTTCACACAAATAGAGCTTTCTTTTGGTGATATTTAATCATCATTGGGTTTTTATTTTTTCCATAAAAAAAGGAACAAACATTTTTTTTTTTTAAGGTTTTTTTTTGCAGTCAAAACATTTTGTAAATAAGTAATTTCAATTCACTGATGTGCGCTGATGAGGCGACATTGATGGGCACCGATAGGCTTCACTGATGAGGCAGCACTGAAGGGCACTGATGGTGTGGCACTGAGGAGGAGGCACTAATATGCAGCACTGATAGGCAATGATAGTTGGCACTGATGGGCACTGATAGGCAGCATGTAAGGGCAATGATAGGTGGCACTGATGGGCAGTACTGATGGGCACTGATGGGCGGCACTGATGGGCAGGCACTAAAAGGCAGCACTGGTTGGCATAACTGATGGGCACAGATTGTCCTCACTGATGGGCACAGGCTGGTGTCACTGATGGGCACAAACTGGTGTAACTGATGGGCACAGAGTGGCATCACTGATGGGCACTGTTGGGGCTGCATTGTAATCAGGGCACTGATGATCAGCACCCTGATTACCTTTACACATCTTCCCTGTGAGGAGATGCTGCTGATTGGCTCTCCTCCCCTCACACTCTGTCAGCGTGGGGCGAGGGGTTCAATAAATGGCACTTCCTTGTTTACATATGATGAACTGTGATTGGACACAGCCAATCACATGGGCAAAGAGCCATGGCTACGGCTCTTAGGCAAAGTCGGGGTTGCGCCATGTCTCAGGAACATGACGCACCTGCGATCGCCGCGCGCCCCCGCAGGCATGTGATCGCGGCTAAACTGGGCTCTGTCATATGACGTTGTCCCAAAACAAGAGCGGCACTGCTCTGCTTTAATTTTCTATACGGCGGGCGGAAAGTGGTTAACAACTGATGACTCATTCAGCTGTCAGTGGGGTTCCACTGTTGAAGTGTAAACGAAGTCCTGACCATTGGAGCTGTCAAAAAAGAAAAAAAAGCAGCCGGGCAAAGTTTATCAACAACATTGCTCAGCTGCTGAAACAGAAAGGTAAAAAGAAAAACATTATTTCTTTTTGTATCTTGCTGTTTATTCATCTACAGATCAAGATTTAGGGATGAACATCCATCTGCAGATTAAATCAGTTTAAAGCAACCTATCAAGTATTTTTTTTATTAAATGTTCCTCCGTTTAACCCCTTATTAACGCTTAATTTACTCTAATCAGCCTTAATTAACTCCTTATTCTCATGCATTTAATTATTATTTTCCAGCTGATTTTTTTTTCATTTCTATTTTATAAAACTATTAATAATTAAAACTTATTTTGTTGTTTGCTTTGTTCATTAATATTTTTACACCTTTACCATACATTTACATTTGCAGTTGCAGTCGGTATCTATACTTGGTAATTGGTATTAAAAAAATAGTATCAATACTCGTACTCTGTAAAAGAAATGGTAATGAGGCATCCCTAAAATAAACCCTTCCTAGCCCCTCTGTAACTGTAGTGTTGGAGTAGGGCAACAATCATATCTTTTATTGCCCAGGTGCAGGCAAGGTGGGGCAAAATTTCTGCATCCAGACTATAAAGATGACGAAGTTCCCTACATCAGAAAAGAAATATGTAGGTACCTGGGTGGTCATGGGGTGTGGGAGGGGGGTAATGTAGAAGAAGCTAGGGGGCTATGGAGTTCTTACAGTTGTGCTGAAAAGTTTGCATACCCTTGGAGAATTGGTCATATACAGTATATATCACTTTTAAAGGAAACACGAGTGAGCAGGCATGAAGAAAAGGAGCTATAATATGGACTTTTTAGGCACAACCATACACGTATAGTAATTGAAAAAAGTTTATTACAATATATTAAAATATGACAAACGATGAACTTGTTGGCACACTAATACATTGCCTTAAGAATTGTCAAATACCACTTATGACAACAGATTGCTCTACATGTGTTGAATATGAAAACCTATTGTATGGGTACAGTAGAATCCTGAGTGCTTGTTGTTATCGGCCTGTGGTATAAATTAGGCTTGCTAGTTTTCGCCCCATTTGTTTTTTTATTTTTTTTGGGAATTCGAAAAAAATTGGAATTCGGAAATTCGGAAACTCTAAATTTCGGGATTTGAAATTCGGAAATTCGCGAATTCGGCAATTCGAAAATGCGGAAATTCGATATTCGGAAGTTCGGCACTAAAAAAATTTGAAAATTCGGGAATTTGGAATTCAGAAATTCAAAAATAAGAAAGAACATTTGAAATAATATCTAACTAATAAATAACTATTAAAATATAGGTATTGGAATTTCCTTGAAAATATGGCTGTTAGTGATAAATTTCTTACTTAAAGTGGTAGTAAACCCTCCTATCATTTTCAGCCAAGGAAGCTGCCATCTTGGCCTCTGTTTAATCTACAACTGCCATGATGCTGCACATGTGATCAGCTATGACACCAGGATTGGATGGTTTGACAGTTTGGTTTAGATCACAACCAATGGGAGTGTTCCATTTCCGACACGTGCCAGAAATGGAACTGGTTTTTAAACTGTTAAATGGATGAGTTTACTACCGCTTTAAGTTCACTAACAGCCATATTTTCAAGGAAATTCCAGTACCTATAATTTAATAGTTATTTATTAGTTAGATAATGATATTATTTCAAATGTTCTTTCTTATTTTTAAAT
Source organism: Glandirana rugosa (assembly GCA_018402905.1). Classification (NCBI taxonomy): domain Eukaryota; kingdom Metazoa; phylum Chordata; class Amphibia; order Anura; family Ranidae; genus Glandirana; species Glandirana rugosa. The sequence goes on along the minus strand of BLSH010131926.1, from coordinate 1,633,097 downwards.
TTTCAGATTTCCGAATTTTGGGTTTTTACGGCTGTTCCAATTGCCGAATTTCTGAATTTCCGAATTCGGATTTTCCCAATTTTAGGATTAACACATTTTCAAAATCGGAAAAACAAAAATGTGGAAACATTCGGAAATTCGTCTGAATTGCCGAATTTAAAAAAATTTGGTAAAAACGAAATTCGGAACAAAACAAATTGCACATGCCTAGTATCAATATCTTCAATCGCTCTTTGACACCAAGCACTCAGGATTCTATTGTACCCATACAATAGGTTATCATATCCAACACATGTAGAGCAATCTGTTGTCATAAGTGGTATTTGACACTTAAGGCAATGTATTAGTGTGCCAACAAGTTCATCGTTTGTCATATTTTATTATATTGTAATAAACTTTTTTCAGTTTTTATATGTGTATGGTTGTGCCTAAAAAGTCCATATTATAGATCCTTTTCTTCACATATAGTTTAATTAGAACGTGGCGTATGTAACAACTCCTGTGTCCACAGCCCCACACTGTGGTGATGCAGATTCTAATCTTTAATATGAGAGAGCAGGCAACATGCATTTCTTTTATTTCTTATGGGATTTATATTCTGTAACTGAAGGTGATAACAGAATGACACGATCATAAAACAAAACATGGCAACAAGTAATCCAATGAAATGGGTCCTCTTCAAAAGTCTGCATCCCATTAGTTCTTAATACTCAAAATGCAATAGAGCCTGGGTGCTGTTCCTATAGGTCATCCTTTCTCAACCTTTTCAACACAGAGGAACCCATGAAATGATGTTCTGATCTCTAGGAACCCCTGCTAAAAATGACTATATCCACAACTCATGATACATTAGTGTGATGGTCATTGGGAAGAATGCCCTTACACTTGTGGTCATTGGGAAGAATTACCCCCTTACAGATAGCTGAATAGATCAATGGTGGGAACTTATCTGAAAGGTAGAAATTACTCATAACTCAAGGAATCCCCAGGAACCTCTGGAGGAACCCTGGTTGAGAAACCATGCTATAGGTAGTGTTCTGCCAATATCCTTATATATACAAACAAGACAAAAATATTTGATCCCAATGGGGCTTTTAAGGCAGAATCAAGAATTGTAACCATATGTAATAGAGTAAGGGCCAGTTCACACATAGGCGACTTTCAATCCGACTTGCGTTGCCCCAAGTCGCTTGACATCAGAAATCCCATTGAAGTGAATGAGAGCCGTCTTAATGTACACTACTGAAGTCGCTCTGACTTCAGAAAAGGTTCCTGTACTACTTCAAGGCAACTTCTATCCGACTTGTGCTTATAGGATTCAAAGGAGGTTGCCTCCAAGTCGGATCCCCATTTTTATTGAAGAGATTTTACAGGAAAAAGAAAATAATTTACACAGGTACTCACCACAAATTACCCAGGCAACCCCCTTCCTCCCTTCTCTGATTAGCCATAGGTACAGTCGTCTGGCGACTGTCGCCTTGTAAGTTGCCCAAAGTCGTGCTTAAGTCGCTTTGAAGTAACATTCAAATCGCCTAGCAAAGTTGCCCTTGAAGTCGGATCACCTATGCGTGAACCGGCCCTAAAAGATACCAATCTTTATTTACAAACAACTGAAGGTCAATATAAAAGGTGGGTACAAAACCAGTTAAAAACAAATCACAAAGCCATGTACAATCACAGTATAGAATACCCTGCTACTCTCAAAATGGGAGCACCAGACCAGCCTTCTCAGGTATCTGGCCTGGTCAGAGAGGGTGTGCACAGGATATGTCCCGACAAGTTTCGGCAATACTATTTTCCTTCTTCAAGGGAAGAGGAGGGCATAGTGATCTATAATGTAATTACATCAAAGTAAGTATAAACAACATAAGTAATGTCATAACAATACAGGTACTCATCGTGCAGGCTGATATCAACATAGCACTTACAGTTGCAGGTAGCACAAAATGGCGAACCTCAACTGGATGCGCCCCCTCATCCTCCAACAGCCATGAACAGGAAAGGGAGGGATGACACCCCACTGCACACCGAGCACTGATAAGGACCGCTTAGGAGGTAGGCACATACACCAAGGTAATCTCTATGGTGGGTAAAATGGTGAACCCAGTCAGTGATGGCGGAAAACATAAACATAAAAGTAGATTGGGCCAAAAGAAGAATGAGAGAGCAGAATAAAAGGGCAGAATAAAACAAACATAAATAGAAACCGAAAAGGCAGAAAAGAAATCAAGGAAAGGGAGGAAAAGGAAGAATAGGGAAGAAAAATGACATGGCAGGGTAAAAAAAAAGATAACAAAGAGAAAGTAGACTGAAAAAAGGGACAAAATAGTACAGAAAGTGAAGGGGCACTTAGGGATAGTATGTATTCCTATAGGAGTGCCCCTATAGGAAGATAATAAAAGGAGTAAGGACCAAAAAGGTACACAAAGGTGCAGCAAAATCAGAGGCCTTTACTTACTGGTAGTTCAACGAGTAGGGAGATACATAAAGATGGGGGAAAATCCACCATTAAGTGCTATGGTGGAACCCATTATCTTATATACAGGAGAGCCAGCCCACCAGGCTGAGGGGGCAGGGGGAATGGTGGGGGTGTGTCCTGTATAAACACCCAAATGGGGTGGGCCACGGGCATGGGTTCAACGGTCCCCCAGCTTGCCCGATATTTTTATCTTGTAGCTCTTTATGCTGTGTATTGCTCCCTTTAGCATGAATGACAGTATGCAGTCTTTTGTAACAGTTATCTATGATGCCCCAAATTCTTGCGGATGGTATAGCTGCCCATTCGTTTTGGCAAAATGCGTCCAGGTCAAGCAAAGTCTTTGGTTGTCTTGCATAAACCGCACGTTTGACATCTCCCCAGAGTGACTCGATGATATTAAGGTCAGGAGACTGTGATGGTCACTCCAGAACCTTCACCTTTCTCAGCTGTAACCACTGAAGGGTCAACTTGGCCTTGTGCTTAGGGTCATTGTCATGCTGGAAAGTCCAAGAGTATCTCATGCACAGCTTTCCTGCAGAAGAATGCACATTGTCTGCCAGTATTTTCTGATAATATGCTGCATTCATCTTGCCATCAATTTTCACAAGATTCCCTGTGCCATTAGAGCTCACACACCCCCAAAACATTAGTGAGCCACCATCATGCTTCACAGTGGGGATGGTATTCTTGTTGCTATAGGCCTTGTTGCACCCTTTCCAAACATAGCACTTATGGTTATGACCATAAAGCTCTATTTTGGTCTCATCAGCCAGAAGCTGCGATACGTGTCAAAGTGTTGTTGGGCATATTGTAACCAGGCTTTTTTTTGTGGTATTGGCACAGTAAAGGCTTCTCTCTGGCCATTCAACCATGCAGCTCATTTTTGTTCAAGTATCACCGTATTGTGCTGCGTGAAACAACCACCAGCCTGTATTTCTCCTGATATTACATGTGGGCTTTTCTTTGTATCTCAAACAATTCTTCTGGCAGTTGTGGCTTTCATCTTTCTTGGTCAACCTGACCTTGGCTTGGTATCAAGAGATCCCCGAATATTCCTCTTATTAAGTGACTGAACAGGACTGACTGGCATATTTAAGGCGTTGGATATCTTTTTATATCTTTTTCTATATTTAGAAAGTTCCGTTGCCTTGTTATGCAGGTCTTTTTTGACAATTCTTTTCTGCTCCCCATGGCTCAGTATCTAGCCTGCTCAGTGCATCCATGTGAGAGCTAACAAACTCACTGTGTCTGTACCAAGGCCAAATATTCCAGGGGATGGAAATTTTTTCATCAGGGCAATTTGGGTTTGGATTTATGTTATCATTATGTTTTAAAAAGGAACCAAAAAACTATGTGATAATATTTGGCTTCATGTTATCGCTATTCTTAAAGAGGAGCTCTAGGCTCCTTCAGAAGAACTTAAAAGTCAGCAACTACAAATCCAGTCCTCACCCGAGCCAATTTTTAAATAGGCTATCGGGTGCTGCTTCCGCCATCTTGACTAAGGGAAACCTGCGCAAACCTTTGTGCACTGGTCCAAATCATTTGGTGGAGGGGGTATTATGGTGTGGGGTTGTTTTTCAGGGGTTGGCCTTGGCCCCTTAGTGAAAGAAACTCTTAAGGTGTCAGCATGCCAAGACATTTTGGACAATTTCATGCTCCCAACTTTATGGGAACAGTTTGGGGAGGGCCTCTTCCTGTTCCAACATGACTGCGCACCAATGCACAAAGCAAGGTCCATAAAGACATGGATGAGTGAGTTTGTGGTGGAGAAACTTGACTAGGCTGATGTTGAACGAAAAAGCCTGGCTTGCAGTCTCTGCTCTAATTCTTTCCAAAGGTGTTCTACAAGGTTGAGGTCAGGACAGTCAAGTTCCTCCACCCCAAACTCACTCATCCATGTCTTTATGGACCTTGCTTTGTGCACTGGTGGGCAGTCATGTTGGAACAGGAAGGGGCCATCCCCAAACTGTTCCCAAAAAGTTGGGAGCATGAAATTGTCCAAAATGTCTTGGTATGCTGACACCTTAAGAGTTCCTTTCACTGGGAATAAGTGGACAAGCCAAATGCCTGAAAATCAACCCCACACCATAATCCCCCCTCCACCAAATGGACCGGTGCACAAAGGAAGGTCTATAAAGACGTGGATGAGTGAGTTTGGGGTGGAGAAACTTGACTGACCTCAACCCGATAGAACACCTTTGGGATGAATTAGAGCACAGACTGCGAGCCAGGCCTTCTCATCCAACATCAGTGCCTGGTCTCACAAATGCTCTTCTGGAAGAATGGTCAAACATTCCCATAGGCACTCCTAAACCTTGTGGACAGCCTTCCCAGAAGAGTTGAAGCTGTTGTAGCTGCAAAGGGTGGGCCAACTCAATATTGAACCCTATGGACCAAGACTGAGAATGTATGTCCAAAAACCAAAAAAAAAAAAGGGCTACAGTATCCCTTTCTTGTGTGACTGTACCTTTAAATTTTCATAAAGACATGGATGAGTGAGTTTGTGGTGGAGAAACTTGACTGGGCTGATGTTGAACGAAAAAGCCTGGCTTGCAGTCTCTGCTCTAATTCTTTCCAAAGGTGTTCTACAAGGTTGAGGTCAGGACAGTCAAGTTCCTCCACCCTAAACTCACTCATCCATGTCTTTATGGACCTTGCTTTGTGCACTGGTGCGCAGTCATGTTGGAACAGGAAGGGGCCATCCCCAAACTGTTCCTAAAAAGTTGGGAGCATGAAATTGTCCAAAATGTCTTGGTATGCTGACACCTTAAGAGTTCCTTTCACTGGGAATAAGTGGACAAGCCAAATGCCTGAAAATCAACTCCACACCATAATCCCCCCTCCACCAAAATGGACCGGTGCACAAAGGAAGGTCTATAAAGACGTGGATGAGTGAGTTTGGGGTGGAGAAACTTGACTGACCTCAACCCGATAGAACACCTTTGGGATGATTTAGAGCGCAGACTGCGAGCCAGGCCTTCTCGTCCACATCAGTGCCTGACCTCACAAATGCTCTTCTGGTCAAACATTCCCATAGACACTCCTAAACCTTGTGGACAGCCTTCCCAGAAGAGTTGAAGCTGTTATAGCTGCAAAGGGTGGGCCAACTCAATATTGAACCCTATGGACCAAGACTGAGAGTGTATGTCCAAAAACCAAAAAAAAAAGGCTACAGTATCCCTTTCTTGTGTGACTGTACCTTTAAACTTTCATTGGTTGCAATTAGTTTTAAATGCAGCTATTCCTAGTTTACAGTAACGACCAAGAGCGCCATAATTGTGACTCATTTATAGTAAAGAAAGGCCTGTTTAATTGCAGCTCAAAGAGGCACATTAATGGTGTATCTGCTTGCCGTGAAGCAGACGCTGAGCCGTTCTTGCTGAGTCATCGCCCTGGCTTCTCGCTGCTGAAGAATTCAATTATAACCTTTTTAAATTCTTCCATCCCTCCCTGAGAAAGAACTCTGCAATCCGCAGGAAAAAAAAAAAAACGACTGCGGACAATCATCCAAACATAGGTTCTTTTTCTTTTTTTTCGTGTTGTTATAAAGCCGGTTTATTGTCGTTTGAGAGAAATTCATGACAAGCAGTGTGTAAAATGGAAGGAATTCAGCCGATCCTACAGCTTCCAAATAGACCAAAAAAAAAGAAAAAAGCTCTTTACTTGCTCGTTTCTGTCCGTCCCAATGGAGCCAAATCCGTTATTGTTTATTTTTTTCCACTAAACTCACATGAAAGGTTTAAGAGATTTGTTTTGTTATTTTTATCCGCACCCCCCCCACCCCCTCCCTCCCCTCCCCCGCCTCTCTTTCGCCCCATCATGGGGATTAGGAACGAGCCATTGTGCATGTCAACGGCCCTCTCAAAATAACTGATGTATAGCCCTTAATTATATTTATCTTAATGTGTTGGAACTTTCCCCTGTGAGAGCCATGACCTACCCAAATTGTCTCAACATTCTTTTTTTTTGCTCAGCGGTTAACTGATGGAAATAAAATTTAGGAACAATTTTTGGCGCTAGCTGCTTAAAACACACAGCCTTTCACTTTCAAAAAGTTCACAAACCTTCGTGAAATGTATTTTTTTTTATAGGACTGGGCTACCAGAGTTCTAGGTTTTCCTTCAAGTTTCCCATGTGGTTATTGGCTGCATTGAGTTTAGATGTTCTGTTTTCTATGGTTAAGCGGGTTGAAATGAATTGATACCCATGATTAACCACTTCAATACCATGCACTTAGAACACTTTCCTAACAGACCAATTTTCAGCTATCAGTGCTGTTGCATTTTGAATGAGAATTGCGCGGTCGTGCGACGTTGTACCCAAACAATTCTCTATTTCTGTCACAAAACTTTGTAAATAAGTAAATTTTCTCCATCACTGATGGGCACTGATGAGGCTACACCGACGGGCACTGATCTGGCAGTACTGATTGGCACTGATGAGGTGGCATTGATGAGGTGGCACTTATATGCAGCAATGATGAGCACTGTTAGGCGGCACTGATAAGCAGCACTGACGGGCACTGATATGCAGCACTGACAGACACTGATAAGCGGCACTGATGGGCACTCATAGACGGCACTGATTGGCACTCATAGGCGGCACTGATGGGCACTGATAGGTGGGCACTAGTAGGTGGCACTGGTATGCACTGATAGGGGCACTGGTACACACTGATAGGGGCACTGGTGGGCATATGTACAGAAAGGGGCTCATTCCCTGGTGGTCTAGGGTGGCATCCGAAGGTGGCACTAAGTGTCATTCATATTGGGCACTATGCCCCTTACCTGGTGGTCTAGGGTGGTCTCCCTGGTGGTCCAGATCGGCTCCCTGGTGGTCCTGGATGGGGACATTGCTGGTGGTCCCTGGGCAGGCTCCCTGGTGGCCTAGGGTGGCGATCCGAGGGGGGGCTGTGCTGATAAATCATCAGCACAAACCCTCCCTGTCAGGGGAGCAGCCGATCGGCTCTCCACTCCTCAGGTCTGCAGACCTGAGTACAAGAAAGCCGATAAACGGCTTTCCTGTGTTACACTGTGACCAGCCGTGATTGGTCATGGCTGATCACATGGTAAAGTGCTTCGGATGGAAGCACTTTACCGAGATCGGTATTGCGGGGGGTCAGACTGACCTCCCACACCACCGATCTCCGCGATGCGGGCTCGTGGCGGCTTGGTATCCTGAGGACATCATATGACGTCCAGTCAGGATAACTAAGCCACTTCCCGGCCGTCATTCTGCATACGGCGGTCGGGAAGTGGTTAAGCTCCCAGGGGCGGGGCGAAATACATTGTGGGCGTGGCCTGGTTGGAGCCCAGGCTGAGGTTTCCACACTTCACCGATCGATGGGATTTTTTAGATTCTGCTACATTCAGGTTGAAATTAAAGTGGTTGTAAAGGCAGAAGGTGCATTCAATGCTTTAAGATAAAAAGTCTTCTGTGTGCAGCAGCCCCCCTCCCAATGCTTACCTGTGCCCCATCTCTCTCCAGCGATGTCTACGAGTGCCTCGGCCATCTGGGACTCTCCCTCCTGATTGGCTGTGGCACAGCAGCAGCGCCATTGGCTCTCGCTGCTGTCAATCAAACTCAGCCAATCAGGAGAGAGAGGGGACGGGCCGAACCGAATCTCCGTGTCTAAATGGACACGCGGGGCTGCAGCTTGGCTCGGGTGACCCCATAGCAAGCTGCTTGCTGTGGGGGCACTCAAATGGAGGGAGGGTCAGGGGCTCCAGCCAGGGACCCGAGAAGGAGAGGATAAGGGCTGTTCTGTGCAAATCCAATACACAGAGCAGGTAAGTATGACATGTTTGTTATTTTAACCACTTCACCTCCGGAAGAATTTCCCAGTTTAGGACCAGAGCACTTTTTGCGATTCGGCACTGCGTCGCTTTAACTGACAATTGTACGGTCGTGCAGCGTTGTACCCGAAAAAAATTGCGTCCTTTTTTCCCACAAATAGTGCCTTCTTTGGTGGGATGCGTCATTTCTGATCACCACTATAAACAAAAGAAGAGCGACCATTTTGCAAAAAAACCCAAATTTCTTACATTTTGCTAAAATTCAAATCCAAAAAATATATATAAAAAAACTTTTCACCGGTTTGGCCGATTTATATTCTTCCTCATATTTGTGATTAAAAAAATCGCAATCAGTGTTTATTGATTGGTTTGCGCAGAAATGGCCGCGTTTACGGATGGTGAGAATTCATTTCTGTTTTTTTTGGGTTTTTTTTTATGTTTTACTAGTAATGGCGGCGATCTGCGATTTTTATCGGGACTGCGATATTGCAGCGGACATGTCAGACATTTTTGACACTTTTTTGGGACCAATGACATTTATTCAGCGATCAGAAATTTAAAAGTCCACTGATTACTGTATAAATGTCATTGGCAGTGAAGGAGTTAACCTGCAGGGGGAGATCTAGGGGGTTAACTGTGTTCCATGGGTGTGTTTTTACTGTGGGGGGGTTGGGCTACCATGGGCATGAGAGATCTAACTGATCCCAGTGACAGGGATCAGTAGATCTCCCATGCCCGCACTGTCAGAATGGGGAACCGCCGTGTTTGCATCGGCGGTTCCCCGTTCTTTGCCTTCGGATCCGTCCCACTGATCCTGTGCTAGAGAGGCACAGTGATCCGGAGCAGAGAGTCCAAAGGGGAGAGAATTGGAGAGCCACACCCATGAGAAGTGAAAGAAGGTTGCCTGTTGCTATTCAACCCCGAAGACTCCAGCACTGGGAAATGCCATCTATGGAACCCCTGATTAAACATGGACTCTACCTTTGCAGGTATGCCGGAGCAGCTCGTAGCCTGAGCTAGGATTAGGGATGTAGGAAGAAATATTGTTCTTGCATGTGGACTTTGTAATATTTTATTTATTTATTACAGGTACTTATGACACGATCTGCCTGGAATTAGCATGTTCTCCCTGTGCCTACGTGAATGCTCTGGTTTCCTTCCACACTCCAAAGACATGCTGGTAGGTCAACTGGCTCCTGTCTAAATTGGCCCTTCTGTAGGAATGTGAGTTAGGAACTTGTGACAATCAGGGGTCAGGCTTGAGGACCAGCTGCTATAGCAGTAGCGGGACTTTCACTGACTAGCGGGATAGGTATCCAGGCGGATCACCCTGATGGATGCTCACCTTATGCCTGAGGTCTAAGTATTAACTGGTGTTCACCAGAGCTCCTGATGGTGGAGATGGATTTAGCTGTGTGTTAGTACCAGGTAGCAGTCCTCAGGATTGCCCCACCAGGAGGTGAACAAGCTGGGGGCCAGAAGCAGGTAAGGATCAAATAGAAGCGTAGCCAGTAAACAAGCAAAAGGTCAGTAATGAGTAGTTGCAGATTGGGATCAGGCAGAAGCTTAGTTGAGGACCAAGCCAAGCATCAGTAAAGAGTGGTAGCAAAGATTGGGACAGCATCAGGGAAGACAGAGTGAGGTATTAGCTGGAGAGAGCACAATAATCTGGCAAACAGGAAGTACAGAACCATGGCTTAAAGTGGTTGTAAAGGCAGACTTTTTTTCTATCTTAATGCATTAGATGCATTAAGATAAGAAGCCTTCTGTGTGCAACAGCCCCCTAATACTTACCTGAGCCCCATCTCGATCCAGCAATGTTGCACGAGAGACTCGGCTGTTTGGGACTGTCCCTCCTCATTGATTGAGACAGCAGCGAAGCACCATTGGCTCCTGCTGCTGTCAATCAAAGTCAGTGTGCCAATGAGGAGAGAGGGGGTGGGGCCGGGCCAAAGCTCTGTGTCTGAATGGATACACGTAGCTGGGGCTTGGCTCATGTGCCTCCGTAGCAAGCTGCTTGCTGTGGGGGCACTCAACAGTAAGGAGGGTCCATCAGCACTGGCGAAGGACCGAAGTAGAGGAGGATTGGGGCTGCTCTGTGCAAAACCACTGCACAGAGCAGGTAAGTATAACACATTTGTTATTCTGAAACAAGAAAAAACAAGACTTTATCACTTTAATTCAGGAAGTTCATGGGAGGAGCAAAGAGTTCAAGGTTCAGAAGAAGTAAAGGCACGAGGCAGGGTTGTCCAGTAGATCAGACAGGATGCTGTCCAGCAACTCAGGTAGCTCAGCCAGTCAAGTTCCTCCACCCCAAACTGGTCCATCCACATCTTTATGGACCTTGCTTTGTGCACTGGTTCAAATCATTTGGTGTAGGGGAGACTATGGTGTAGGGTTGTTTTTCAGGGGTTGGGCTTGGGCTCTAATTCATCCCAAAGGTGTTCTATCGGGTTGAGGTCAGGACTCTGTGCAGGCCAGGCTAGTCATCCACCCCGTATTGGGCCACCCCTCCAAATCATTTGGTGGAGGGGGGATTATGGTGTGGGGCTGTTTTTCAGGAGTTGGGCTTAGTCCCTTCCAGTGAAGGGAACTCTTAAGGCGTCGGCATACAAAGAAATTTTGGACAATTTCATGCTCCCAACATTGTGGGAAAAGTTTGGGGATGGCCCCTTCCTGTTACAACATGACTTCGCACCACTGCACAAAGCAAGGTCTATAAAGACATGATGAGCGAGTTTGGGGTGGAGGAACTTGGCTGGCCTGCACAGAGTCTTGACCTCAACCCGATAGAACACCTTTGGGATGAATTAGAGCGGAGACTGCAAGCCAGGCCTTCTCGTCCAACATCAGTTCCTGACCTCACAAATGCACTTCTGGAAGAATGTTCAAACATTCCCATAGACACTCCTAAACCTTGTGGACAGCCTTCCCAGAAGAGGTGAAGCTGTTATAGCTGCAAAGGGTGGGCCAACTCAATATTGAACCCTACGGACTAAGACTGGGATGCCATTAAAGTTCATGTGCGTGTAAAGCAGTGGTTCTCAACTCCGGTCTTCGGGACCCACCAACAGGCCAAATATTAAGTATTACCTTGGGGAGATGCAGACTAGAATACTGCAATCACTGAGCAGCAAATGATATCACCTGTGATGTATTTCAGTTATCCTGCAAACCTGGCCTGTTAGGGGCAGGGGCGGATCCAGGGGGGGGGCAACGGGGCAATTGCCCCCCCCCCCCAGAAAATATTACTCCGAGGCTTTCTCCCTCCGCTCTGCCATCTCATCAGATTTAAGTGGAGACGCATCACGTAAATGCAGCTGCAGGGACTTTATTTCTGCATCCCCGGCTCCTAGATGGCCTGCAATTCTTTCTCTGGGCCCCATCAGTACATTTAGAGGGGCCCAGGCATTGGCATTGTTATGGGGGTGCAGACCGCGGTGACACACTGTTGTTTGTCAATCATTGGCAGAGCTGCAGCAGAGCGGTGCGAGTGTGCCCAGCGCGATCGTGCCTTTCTAAGCACTGCAGTCACTTCACTTGCCTGTCAGGCGGAGTGATCTCCACCCGACAGGAGACTTCTAGTCCCGGCTGGCATGATGTCACGATACAGAGGCCGGGAGCGTTCACTTCACTGACGTCACGAATCTTTCCGTGCTAGCGCGACCCGTGTGAGCGTGGCGAGACGACGTCGAGACGGTTACTAACTGTTTGTTGTCACACAGTGGCGCCAGACGTGGGGGTATTGTTACGGTTACGGACCCGGGGAGATTTACATGACTACCCCGGGTCTCTTTCTTAACGTCCGGTAGATCCTCGGCCCCTACGTCTTTATTTCAGGGACGTCGACGTAAATGCACTACGCAGAGGTGAATTTAGACTACTCTACCGTCTCGCCTCCCTCTTTCGGAGCCTCATTATAAAAGACCCCCCCCCCCCGTTAACGGGGCAACGGGGGGGGG
>BLSH010131926.1:1602112-1619275 GCA_018402905.1 Glandirana rugosa | reverse complement strand
TGACCTACATCACCAATTCTGTTACACAATCCATTCCAAGTGGAGTGATCTCCACCCGACAGGAGACTTCTAGTCCCGGCTGGCATGATGTCACGATACAGAGGCCGGGAGCGCGGGATTGAAAACAAGATGCCGCGTATAGGACCAGAGCCTTGTGCACTGCAAGTGAGTGAACCTTACCTAACACATTGTCTTAACCACTACATCCAGTGCACACAGCTAACGCTGGGGGGGGGTTTGGCAGTGATTCATTTACAATGGTAATATGCAGCATGGAGGGGGTTAATGTACTCACTGATGCATTACTGACCAGTAGCATGTAATTAACCCCTTTGTGCTGCATTCGTTTCAGAGTTTATAAACCCCTTCATGCTGCAGTATAGAGGTTAATTAACACTAATGGTGCCACTGCCTCTAATGCAGCACAAAGGGGTTAATTAATTGCCATTGGTCACTAATGTATCAGTGAGTTAACCCCCTCCATGCTGCATATTACAATTACCAATCATCATCATTATCATTATGATAATTACACAGTACAGGTGCATTGAGCCAGAGCACCTGTATTGTGTGATTATCATAATGATAATGATGATATAGAATGACAGTGAAATGCATCTTTAGGTCTCATTCACACAGGGCGTGCTGCAGACATGCATCTAACATGTGGGGCTGTCTTTTACTGATATGGGGATGCCTAAAGTGTTGCATATATCCCTGTGCCAGCATTACCATTTTTTTTGTACTGAGACACAGCCACTGTGTCCCATCATATGTGCTGATGTGGGTCCCAGAATGCATTCAGGGTGCGTTCAGGGACCAGCACCAGCATGCTATAATGGGACATAGAGGCTGTGTCAGTGCATCCATGTGTCAGAATACAAATAAATGGGATTCTGGCATGGGGATGCGTATAACACATAAAAACAGTGTCACTGCTTTAAACAAGGTTAGGACTGTATGATACGTTGAATACAGTTCTGTAAGGGCACTTTCACACTGAGGCAGTTTTCAGGCATTTTAGCATTACAAATAGCACCTGAAAACTGCCTCTCATGCCACCCCAGTGTGAAAGCCCTGAGTGCTTTCACACTGGGCGGTACGCTTGCAGTACGTTAGAAAAAGTCCTGCAAGTAGCATCTTTGGGGCAGTTTGGGAGCGGTGTATACACCACTCCTCCACCACCCCTGCCCATTGAAATGAATGGGCAGCACCTCCGAACTGCTGAAAAACGATTCGGAAGTGCCGCAACAGGGGCACTTAACTCCTTTTTAACCCCTTCTTGGGGGTTAAAAGCTCCCGCTAGTGCCTGAAAAGCGCCGCCAATGCTCAATTGGCTCCAGTGTGAAAGTACCCTTAGCAACACCTTATTTTCTGCCAGTGCCCCTCCCGAGACTAGACTCTGGATCCGCCCCTGGTTAGGGGGTCCCGAGGACCGGAGTTGAGAACCACTGGTGTAAAGGCAGGCATCCCAATACTTTTGATAATAATTTTGATGTAAAAATAAGTGGTTGTAGCTTGTGCAATTTTTTACAGAAATCATATACACGTAGATGAGGATTCCGTGCAGTTTTGAAGACCACATTCATATATACTTTCAAGATATAAATAGTCACCAACTAAAGACATACATGGATAAATGTAGGGTTAAAAATAGATCATTTTGAAGATACCAAGCTCCCTTAAGATGATCACACCCATACTTGGGCTTACTTGGCAGGAGGCGAAACCTGTGAATTGCACCTTATATGTTCAATAAGATTGAATAAATGACGAGTACCTGCAAAGGATAAAGCTCACACTCAAGTGATTGTTTGAAAAGTTAGCTCAGCGTTATGTGGAATCTTGATTGGAGGCCAGGAACAGCTTGTTCCTAGAAGGTCAGCTGAAGTGACCTAAATTGCCTTTCCCCAATCTTCTGATTTCCAGAACTACAATATATCACTTATTTTTCCCAGCCCATGTGAAAGCCCAGGAGCAGCAACATGGAATTAAAAGATTTATAGCAAGGAAAACAAATTAACCGAGTCATGGCTTTATATGACCTCAGATTATTCTTACTCTTATGTACTATCAATAGCCAAATGTTCTGTGGACACCTGACCATCACATCTATATGAGAATGTTAGACACCCCATTCTAAAACCACAGACCACCCTTTCTCAAATAGGGTTCCATGGAACCCCAGAGATACTCCATAGCACATCAACGCAAGACCCAGGGGTGAAATCTGGCCTGCCAGGCCATTTCATGTGGCCCTTGTATCTCTCCTGCAGCTGCAGCAACCCCCTTATCTCTGTCCCACCTTGTCTAAGCAGTCAGCAGCAGAGAGAAGGACAGAGCTCCTTCTCCATATCCTGCACTTCTCCATGCAGTGCTGGTCTCTGCCTTCCCCCCATCTTAGCAGTCGGCAGCAGAGAGGACAGAACTCCTTCTACAGATCCTGCTCCCCCTCGTTTCCGCCTTCCCTGGTCTCAGCATGCAGAAGATTCCAGCAGCTGACTCCAGCTCCTCTCTGGTCCTCCTCCAGACCCTGCATTTTCTTCTTCCTGTTTCTTCCTGGCAGCAGCACAAGGTATGGGGGGGTGAACTGTGATGTAACGGAGATTGGGGGGACTCTTAACTTCTGATGGTGGGGAGCTCTTGACTTCTGATGTAAAGGGGGGGTGGGGTGCTCTGGACATCTGCTTATAATTATTATGAGAATAATACAATTAAAAAGGAGGGCTGCTCACCGCTGGTATCATCCACAAGAAACTTTATTGGAGACTGTTTAGACAGAACACCATGGCAGACCCATGTTCTGTCTGAGAAGTCTTTAGTAAAGTTTCTTGTGGATGATACCGGTGGTGTGTGACCCTTCTTTTCAGACTTGCATCATCTGCTGCAGGAGTGTGCGTGGGCTTTGGTCTGCACCTACCCTTCACAGCCTAATGTGACACTATACACCCACTGTTTAATTTACATTCTCTCTTTAATTTCTGTATGGGGGTGATGGCACTGTAATTATTTTAATTAAATAAAACATCTGAGTATCTTTTTCCTAACCGATATCCGGCTGTCACATGACCCAGCTCTCTACCAGTCTGTCTGCAGGGAAACATAAGCAGGAGGAGCCTCCTCTGCTGCTGGTCACATGTTCAAAATAAAATTTAAAAAAAAACAGCCTTTACAGAGTAACAATAAATAATTAAATTGTCATAAAAATATATATTTGAAATCAAATATTTATTATTTTTGGCAATAACATGGTGTGGGCGGATTTCTGCCAATCATAGGCAAAAAATTTTAATTTTGGTTGTGCTGTAGACAGACTGATTGTACGGTTTATCTGGTCTTTGCCTAATCTCAATTGGATTGTGTATTTCTCACTGTTGCCAGTAGGTGTCCCTGGTACCACTGGCCAATATGAGAAGTGCAATAAGGTTGAACTATGAATATTTATTCTTCCAGCCAGTCCAGTAGGAGGTTCTTAGCCGCTGGTGCATTCTGGGAAAGGATATTTATTTGGGTTGGGCCATGTGCAGCTTCCTGGCTGATGAATGCAAATGTTCCCCCAGTATTTTTTGATAACTGCATTCATTTTGCCATCAATGTAGACCAAATTTCCTGTGCCTTTGTAGCTCACACTGCCCCAAAACATCAGCGATCCACCTCTGTGTTTCACAGTAGGAATGGTGAACCTTTCATCACAGGGCTTGTTGACCCCTCTCCAAATGTAGGGTTTATGGTTGTGGCCAAAAAGCTCAATTTTGGTCTCATCACTCCAAATGACTTTGTGGCAGAAGGTTTGAGGCTTGTCTCTGTGCTGTTTGGCGTATTGTAAGAGGGATACTTTGTGACATTTGCATAGTAATGGCTTTCTTCTGGCGACTCGACCATGCAGCCCATCTTTCTTCAAGTGCCTCCTTGTTGTGCATCTTGAAACAGCCACACCACATGTTTTCAGAGAGTCCTGTATTTCACCTGAAGTTATTTGTGAGTTTTTCTTTGCATCCCAAACAATTTTCCTGGCAGTTGTGGTTGAAATTTTAGTTCGTCCACCTGACCGTGGTTTGGTTTCAACAGAACCCCTCATTTTCCACTTCTTGATTAGAGTTTGAACACTGCTGATTGGCATTCTCAATTCCTTGGATATCTTTTTATATCCCTTTCCTGTTTTACACAGTTCAACTACCTTTTCCCGCAGATCCTTTGATGATTCTTTTGCTTTCCCCATGACTCAGAATCCAGAAACGTCAGTGCAGCACTGGATGAAAGATGCAAGGGTCTGTCAGGAGTCCAGAAACTCATTGACCTTTTATACACACACACTAATTACAAGCAAACAGGTCATAGGTGAGGATGGTTACCTTTAATAGCCACTCAACCCCCTTTGTTTCAACTTGTGTGCATGTTATCAGGCCAAAATCACCAGGGTATGTAAACTTTTGATCAGGGTCATTTGGGTAGTTTATGTTGTCATTATGATTTAAAAAGAGTAAACACCTTTGATTGATAATAAATGGCTTCAGCCAAGTAAATAGATACCTAACATGTTACGGTTTAAAATTGTGCACACTTGTGGTATGGCACCAAACTTCAGTACTTAAGAATCTTCATAGACAACCCTTTAAAATTTTTTAGAGGTTACCTGTTTAGAGTTACAGAGGAGGTCTAGTGCTAGAATTATTGCTCTCACTCTAACGATCGCAGCGTATGTAACCTGTGTGTATCTGGCTCTGATATTAGCCAGTGCCTCACCAGCCACTCACCTCACGTCCCTGCTCCTTTCAAGTTCTGCATTAAAGCTTTGAAAGTATCAAAAGTGACTGGCACCCAATTTATGTTCCAAACTCCCCATTATAGCCCGTCGGTACCACCTCATCAGTGCTAATCAGTACAGCCTCATTACAAAGTCTTGTGACAGAAACAGAGAAAATAGGATTTTTTGACTTACCGTAAAATCCTTTTCTCTGAGTTCATTGACGGACGCAGCCTCTTATCCTTGACATGTGGGGTTTATGCACCTTTCACTAGGAGTGGACTAGGCAGAACATAGTTCAGTTAAAAGCAGACACAGCTCCTCCCAGGGGGCAGTCTTCACTTGGCATAACCCCTCCTGCCCTGCTCAGCAACTCAGTTCGTAACAAGCAGTACAAAGTCAAACAAAGAGGGGTGGGTGCTGCGTCCGTCAATTAACTCAGAGAAAAGGATTTTACGGTAAGTCAAAAAATCCTATTTTCTCTTTCGTTCATTGATGGACGCAGCCTCTTATCCTTGACATGTGGGGATGTCACAACAAGGGGTGGGCAACGACAACAACAGTACCCAACAGAAGAGCTCTCCAGGAGGTGCCAGACGCGCCTCACACCATCGCCTGCCAAACTTTGCGGCCAAAAGCAGCATCCGAGGACGCTGCAACATCAACTCAAAATTTTGAAAAAGTGTGCACCGAGGTCCAAGTGGCCGCCTTGCACACCTGAGAAACCGATGCCTGATGTCGGAAAGCCCAGGAAGTACTAATCGCCCTGGTGGAATGAGCCGTGACCGCAAAGGGGGGCTCCTGGCCCCGAACAGCATGCTCACGGATTACCGTCTGTCGTATCCAACGGGAAATAGTGGCCGTCGAGGCCGCCATCCCCTTGCGTGGACCATCCACCACGACAAAAAGCACATCCGACCTCCGAAAGCAGGCCGTGACCGCCAGGTAAAAGCTAGCTTGACCCCCTGCCTCTGGAGGTTACTCCCTGCCTTCAGACCTAGGGGGGGCACTACACTAATGTAGAGTAATCTGTACAATACTTATCAGCAGGGGTTCCTTGAACCTGGAAAGTTATTTCAAGTGTTCCTCCATGTTAAATGGGTTGAGAAAGGCTGTTATAGACATTAATATGAAGCTGGCCCTCTGCAACTATAAGAGCCTCCACCCTTCAGGAAGACTTTCCATAATATCCTGTGGGAATTTGTGCCCCTATTTAGAGAAAAGAAAAGGTGTGAGGTCACTGTCAGTAGGGTGGTGTGAAGAAGAAAAAATAAAACACAGAACTCTAAGGCATTCAATGAAAATAAAGGGAGAGGAGAGGCGGGAGAGCCCTTATGGTTTAACCTTTTTTTGCTGCCAGATCTGTTTTTGCGTTTTTATCAACTTAGCCCTGACGATGTAAAACCCCCAAACATGATATATTTTCTGAAAGCAGACATCCCAGTAGTGGCGGCCTGTGCATTGAGGGCGCACGGGCACCGCACCCCCTATCCTTGCTGCCACCCCCCTATCCATGCGCCCTGCCCCTTTTAGGACACCGGGTGCATGAATTCCTATGGCGTGGGTGGTTTTTTTTTTTGAAGCACCTGATTAGAGCTAGGGGCTCTAATAGGCTTCAAAAAAGGGTGGCCTTGGGGTGCAGATGTGCGACGATAGCGAATGAATTTTCAATATTTTCACACTACGGTTCCTCCCTGCCAATCGGGAGGCAGGTCATGAGACCTGTTTCCCGACTGGCCAAGGCGCCTCATGAACCAGTAAGTACCGGACCTCCCACGCGCGCGCGGGGGGGGGGGGTCTAGCAGCTGTCAGTGCAGCAAGCCCCTGGTCTCCCCTGGTGCGTGGGGGTCACATCAGTACTGGTTGTTTGCCGCCCCCCCCAAGAGAAAATCTCACAAACCACCTCTGCTGGTGAATAAAAGACAATAAAATAGCGGCAGTTCCAATCTTTTATGTTACACAATATTACCGCAAAGGTCTAGGAAACGCAAAGTGAATTTTAGGGCAAACAAGTGCAGTAAATTACCCAAATGTTTGGTAAAGTATAAAAGACGAGGTTGCGCCGAGTAAACAGATGCCCAACATGCCAAACCTTAAATTTGTGTGTGTCCGTGAAATGATGGCGACAAACTTCAGTACCCTATATTTTCTATAGGCGACACTTCAAAAGCCCCCTATAGGTATCAGTTTAGTGTTATGTAGAAGGTCTTATGCTAGAATTATTGCTGCCACTCCGGCGTGCGCGGCGATATATGTAACGTGTGCATTGCAATCAACGTTTTCACACGTAGGCGCACCTGACCCATGCATCTACGTTCGTATGTGTGTATATGCAGTGGGGGAGCCTCAAAACTTTTTGGGGGGGTTTGTGCTTGGGTGTAAATACATTTTTTTTTCTTAACTTTTTTTTCCATCACATGGGGTACAAAAAGTTCCCTATGTGATGATTTTTAGGCGACAGGTTATTTTTAATGAGACATCTGGGGTCTAAACCCTGCATGTCTCCTCTGGGCTCCACTGAATGTTTTGCAATGCAGATTGCATTGCAAAACATTCTTTCCTGGCTAAGCGATCCGGGGACACGGAGAGGCTGACCCGGAAATGACATCATAGCCACTTCAGCCCCGGAAGGATTTCACACTTTAGGACCAGAGGACTTTTTGCGATTCCGCACTGCGTCGTTTTAATTGACAATTGCGCGGTCGTGCGACGTTGTACCCAAACAAAATTTGCGTCCTTTTTTCCCCACAAATAGAGCTTTCTTTTGGTGGTATTTGATCCCCTCTGCGTCATTTTTGATCACCGCTATAAACAAAAGAAGAGCGACAATTTTGCAAACAAAAAAAAACAAATTTCTTACTTTTTGCTAAAATACAAATCCAAAAAAATAAATAAATAAAAAAACATTTTTTTTCATCGGTTTTGGCCGATTTATATTCTTCCTCATATTTTTGGTAAAAAAAATCGCAATCTGCATTTATTGATTGGTTTGCGCAAAAGTTGCAGCGTTTACGGATGATAAGAATTCATTTCTGGGGTTTTAATTTTTTTTTATTTTTTACTAGTAATGGCGGCGATCTGCAATTTTTAGCGGTACTGCGATATTTCAGCGGACATGTCGGACCATTTTGACACTTTTTTGGGACCATTGGTATTTATACAGCGATCAGTGCTATAAAAATGCACTGATTACTGTGTAAATGCCATTGGCAGTGAAGGGGTTAACCTGCAGGGGGCACTGTAAGGGTTAACTGTGTTCCCTGGGCATGTTCTAACTGTATGGGGGCTGCCCTGGCTGGGGAAAGGGGATGATCACAGCCTTCCACCTCTATGAGAACGGAGATATGTGTTTACGTACACGGACCTCCGTTCTCCGGGGGGGGGGGCCATCTGCCGTACCCGCTCCCTGGCCCCCCGCCGAACACAGTGAGCACGCGTGCTCACAATATTAGTTATCGCGGCCGCCGTCAGGTGACGGCGTTTCGCGATAACGAGCCATCTTGCCACTGTCACGCTGCGGCGGGCGGTCGGTAAGTGGTTAAACATTGCTTTCCAGGTCACAGCAAGAAGGGGAAGAGAGGGCACGTGTTCGCTCTTCTCCTTCCCCCCCAGCTGCTGGCACCCGCCATGTCAGTCCCAGGCCCACAGGTGGGCAAGCGGAGCCTGGAAAACATGGCGGGGGGCACACGCGTGGGGGGGGCGCTGGTACCGGGGGTGTGTGAGCTTTCCCCTGATGGGCAGGAGTCTGCCTGTCAGTTTTACACACAATCCCGTCTGCTGCAGCCACTGGATTGTGTTGTGAAACCCCCCGCTGTCAGGTCCATACCAAGTACGGACCTGGCAGCGGAAAGGTTGAGTGGTACAATAAGAATCAGAGAATGTATTTATTATTTTACTGCAGCGTCTCCTAATTAGGTTGCTAGGATGTTAGGTATATTTCGTTCTTTTTGGCTCCTCTGTGATCGGTGGAGTATTTGTTTATTGCTTTGGGCTGTTCGGAGTTTCATAGGCAGGTTTAATTACTTTCCCCTGCTTTCTAGAGACTTCTGTAACTTAGGAGGTTGAGCAAGGCAAATGGGCAACCTAAATCTTTATTGTGCTTCAGCCAATCCCTGAGGAGATTTGCCCAGTAGGTGGTTGAAGAGCACATAAATACACCCAATGGTGCCAGGACATTTTCTTCTCCCACTGGGCCCCATAAAGTTTGAAGGACAGTAAACTGGCCCTTTGTTTATAAAGTCTGGAGACCCCTGCTCCAGATGAAAGAAAAAACATGTCCATGAAGACTCCTGGGATGTATGACATAAGTTTGGCCTAGGTAGGAAAACAGGAAGCAACGGAAGAAATGTAATAAAAAGAATAACTGTTTAAATTAAATAAATATAATATACCTTCCTATCTATTTAGTAATGCTAGCAGCATAGGGATTAAATATTGTTGATATTGATTGAGAGAGTTTAGTTCCGCTTTAACAAGTAAAGCAGTATATTGTTATCAGCACAGCAGTGGACCATTGTTAGAAAATTTCCTGAGAAGACCTTCATTCCATCCTATTACCCAACTGGTTTTCATGAACCTATTTTTAGGTGAACCTTCTCATCTTCATGTATTTGCAAGAGCCAGTCACCAGCCAGATTCTGCTTTAATTGCTATTGCATTAGTAACTCAATTAAAGCGATGATTCAGGTTTTGTTGTGTGCTTCTTTATCCCTTTGGCTTTTGTGTTATTTGCCTGTTTAATGCGCGGAGCATTTAATTAAGGCCAGTAAAACGGAAAATTGCAGCAGAGAAACAGTTCAAAGCGAAGAAGAATTCCACACAAAAGTTTTTTTTCCATCAGCTGTGATGTTTCCATGTCTGTAGGGGGGCCAGACTGTTGACGAGACGGGGGGAACCTAAGGCGGTAAAGTAGAATTAAAGTGAACCTGTGTTTTGCCCTTTCAGGGAATAGGTGGACTTTCTGTGTTATTTTATTGTGAGCAATACTCACCCCTGCAAATCCTGTAAGTTCGAAAGGGATGTGTTGGGATAGGAGAAATCAGACATGGAATCCAACTTTAGGAGACAGCTTGTGGGAGGCTTCAGCGTGGGGCAGCGGCAAAACACGTTCAGTCCAAGTGCAATTGAAAGAACTTGTATTGAAGTCAAGTAAAACCATTCCCAACAAGCCCGGCCGAAGGAAGCCCAACCGAAAACACTCATGAATGACAGCAGCGTGTAGCAGAGTTGGACTCAGCCGAGCTGACCGCACCTACCTTGAGGGGTGGAATGCGGCTTGGCTGGTCCAAGCCCAAAGGGGAAGGTTTCCAGGAACAGTGACTGATCCCTATGCTTTCCCTACTCGTCTGGAACCTTTACCTGCTGCTAACACTGTCCTAGACAGACAAGTAACCTATCCCCATACTGTCTTCTACACACTAAAGGTGCGCCAAATCCAGGAGCCAGGGTCTTAAATAGGCTCTGCCTGAGCTAAGGAGGCTGTCAGATTCACATGGGCTGTCAGCATCCAACCGGACTGCTGCGGCAGTGACCCAGGAAACCATTGAGGAACCATGTTCGTCCTCTCCCTCTGTGGTTGAGCGCAAACTGAAGTGAAGAAAATAGACTGCACCTACCTACAAGATCTCCATCAACTCCATCCCTGAGGACCCCTGAAGTGGCCTGGAGAGTTGTCAAGGACCTGCCAACCACAGGTGATGAGAAATTGCCCTTAGCACAGCTGGATTCACCAAGGAGTGGAGTTTCAGGAACTGGCAGTCTTCTCCAGAGCTACTAATGGTGGAGATCAGTTAGCTACTTCAGAAGAAGTGGATATGGTCAGTAACACCAAAGTATGGTGGGTCTCCATCCCAAATATACATAGCAGAGGAGGGAACGTGGGTCTGGGGGACTTTAAATAAGACCAAACATCAAAATGGATAACAAAATTATATACACAATTGGTTGTATTTATTAAAAAATTAATTATAACGCAATAATACATTGCCAACATGATAATAAGGGGTTAAAAATAATACATTGAGCTGAATCAAGAGAGTGAATTTGTCATAGTACAATGAGACAGAGTAATGATACATACTATTTCATGGGTAAAAAACATACATGACTTTGGACAATATAACAAAATAACATATTCCTAGAGCATCCTGTAACTCTACATGTTTCGTGGATTGTTGAACTCCACTTCTTCAGGAGTAGATGCGGAAAAGAACAGTCTAAAAGGTAACATGCAAAAGATCAAAATTCATGCATTCATAAAATTCATGTATAGTGGGCATATTCAAAACAGGGTGTTCAACAAACAACCCCAATGGTAACATACCAGCTCAATGAAGGAGAGAAGGGGAGGTGTTGGCGCCCTGCACGTAGGGGGAGCATTGGGGTGTATTCCCCCCGGGGGCTGAGGCGAAGGAACCTA
The DNA here is from genome assembly GCA_018402905.1 of Glandirana rugosa. Taxonomy (NCBI): domain Eukaryota; kingdom Metazoa; phylum Chordata; class Amphibia; order Anura; family Ranidae; genus Glandirana; species Glandirana rugosa. The sequence continues at coordinate 1,608,113 of BLSH010131926.1, read as the reverse complement.
GACAGCGTCCCCACCAGGAGGGGGGCCTGTGGACCAGGCGAACACATCCAGGTGAATACCTATAAGTGTATGAATGGGGAACTGTGTCACCATAATTAAACTCCAATAGTACAATAATTGTGAGTGTATCCAAGGGTTGAAAGTAATAAAGAGAGGAGGGTGAACAATGATAACCCAAGCATGGGATGGGCAAAAAGGAGTGAAGGGAAAAGGATCAAAGAGGTTGCCATATACCTTGCATTTGCGGTTCCTTGATGGGAGGTGTATTGAACTAGGTCTGCCAATGAGTGGAAAGGTTATGGAGGGACATGTAAGGCATGGGAGACAACACCCACACTCCAAGCATAGGGCAGAAGCTGGGACCACCGCCAACGCCATGTGCACACTACTAGTATGGTAACGGGAAGGATTGGCATCCAAGCCGCGCAGGCATAAATACCCACGTACAGGATGGCACGTCATCCACCCGATCCCACGTGGTGGAGAGGGTACCTAGCAACGCCGGAACACCATGACTGAGTTAAGCGCCCGGCGTTGTAAAAATGACGCAGATGCGTCGATGGGACCCTCTCCACCCACCGCTCCGAACCAGGATGCAGAGGGGGGAGGCCCAAACCAGCAGCGCATCGCAGCCCTCGGGAAAGGGAATCCAATACTACCCGGCATGGGCAGCCAATACCAGGGAGGGGAAGGAAAGGAATGGAGGGAAGGAAATGTATTTAACCCCATGTTGTAATGATGATAATTATTGATAAATAAATGGATATATATTATATGTGGATGTGGATTCAGGGATATAAGTAGCAGGGCGCTGCGGGGAGAGAAGGGAATTGTTGACAACCCACCCAATGTCAGTGCGTTCCTGGGCCCTAAGTAAGTGTCCACGACACGCCAGTTTGTCCACCTGTCCCTGAACCAAATGATGAGTTAGCTACTTCCTGCAGGAGAGGTAAGGAACTAATACAATTAGGGATGCATCAATACCAATACCAAGTACTTGCACACACTTGTGCCCCCGATACGCGAAACCGATGTTTTGTGGTGCAATTTGCATCCTTACAAAATGAGCGCAAATCGTGCTGCGAAGAATTACATGCAATTTGAAAAGGAAGGCGGTGCAATTCTTGTTTGAATCGGGTGTGGTTTCCTGCACCGCTCCTGTGTGAAACCAGGCTTGCCATAGTGATTATGAGCCTGAGTTCACACAGGAAGCCTCCATGCATGTTGGGTTCCCCCAGGTCCGGCTCCTAATCTAACTGTGGACATCTGTAGCTGTGGCTTGCCTCCTCCTGCCTGTCCCATGGCTTTGTTCCCCACATCTCCAGCAGCTCTCTCCCCCCAGCCTGACAGTACAGACTACAGGGATTTTAATTGGTCAGCACCGGCTCATGGACGGCGCTGACCAATCAGAAGCCCTCTAGTCAGAAATGACAGCTTCTGTCAGGAGACGAGAAAAAGCCACAGATATTTCAAATCCCGGACAGGTGAAGAGGCTTTTCAGCGTCTCACTTTGGGGGATCGTGGCAATCTGGTGCAGCAAGACTGGGGGGGGGGGGGTGGGGGTGGAGAGGGGGTCCAGTGGATGGTTGGAACCTCTGGAGACTGGGGGGGGGAGCCACTGGAGATGCGGCGAACAAAGCCATGGATGAGGCAGGAGGAGCCCAAGCCCAAACCCGTCATGCATGGAGGTTTCCCGCACTGCTCCTGTGTGACCTCGGGTTCAAAATCACTATGACAAGCCTGGGTTCACATAGGAGCGGTGGGGAAACCGCATGCGATTCAGACAGGAATCACACCGCATTGCACCACACCTCTGGCCACATATGGTATTGCATACACCAGCGCCCCTGGACCTCTGGCCACTTACAATACTTCATTGAAAAGCAGTGACTGTGGAACGAATTATCTGAGTTTTCATTAATCATCGTAATGCAAGGTTCCACTGTATAACTGAACCCTTAGAAAAATGAGTGCTTTTTAATACCTCAATTACAAAATATTACTGAAATTATGTATCTTTTTTACCGCCTCAATACCGGGCACTTTCACCCCTTTCCTGCCCAGGCCAATTTTCGGCTTTCACTGCTGTCACACTTTGAATGACAATTAATTTTTTGAGACAGCTAGAACTTTCCTTTGGTGGTATTTAATCATCACTGGGTTTTATCATTTTTTTTATATATATAAACGAAAAAAAATACCAAAAATGTTGAAAAAAAAATTGTTTATTTTATAGAATTTTACAAATAAATAATCTTTCTTCATAAATGTAGGCCAAAATGTATTCTGCTACATTTCTTTATATTACTTAGTCGGTTTTAGTGTAAAAGTTACAAACTATGGGATTTATATTTGAAAATTGATCAATCCTGATAGTACTGACGGCCGATCTCCTTTCTTGAGGCCCTAAAAAGCAAGGATGGTAAGAATACCCAACAAAATAGCCCCTTTTCAGAAAGTAGACGGTCTGAGGTATTTAGTAAAACGCATAGCAAATTTTTTGAAGTTTTATTTTTTTTGTCACAATTTTTGGAAAATGAATAATTAAATAAAATGTGTTTTTTCACAATTTTCTTTTTTTTTTACATACTTTTACCAGTGAAGTACAACATCATCATGTGACTGGTGTGGCAGTGATCAGGATAATGAATGGTAACAGTATGTAAAAAAAAAATATATAATTTTTTTCAGTTTTTTAAGCTTTTTTCTTTATTTTACTATATTTTTTTCTTTTTTTACATACTGTGACCAAACCAGTACATTGATAGTGATCAAGATTTGTTTTTCATTATGATTGTTTATTACACTTATGGTCTGATCACTGTTATAAGCAATCATTTTTATGAATGGAATCCATGTGCCATTGTATACTATTGTGATAAGGGAAAAAAAACAACCACTCCCGATCCACACATCCACACAGCACACAGGAACAGAGCTAAGGCTGTCCATCACAGGCAGCGTGCTGGAGCTCCCACCCCTGTAACCTTTTTTATCTTCTCTTCTCTACAACCATTCAAAGTCCAGAAAGCTAAGGCTTATCTGAGCTGTCAGAAAAAGGAGGTGGAGAGCTGAAGTTACACTCTGCATAGCTCTGAGAGCTAATTTGAGGGGGGGGGGGGCAAGGAGAGAAAAGGGAAGGAACATCCCCCCCTCCCCCTCACTTCACACAGCACACAGGAAACAGAGCTGAGGCTGTCAATCACAGGCTGAGTGTTGGAGATCCCTCCCCTGACACCTTTCTTCTCTTGGTGTCAGGAAAACTTGTCAGAAGTGGCAATGCTGATAGCAGAGGAAGGAGGCAGTAGACAGGAATTAGACTTAGTGCTCTGGATTAAAACACGTACACACTATAGAGGGATATGATTTGTTCACATTTCATGTCTGAGGTTTACAAACACTTTAAAGTGGACTGTTCAGTACCTTTAAAAGTCTGCATGAATTAATTCTTTATTTGTCAAAACATGAAGCAATAGGATTCAGTTTGCTTAAAAAAAAATAGATCCACCATTTATTGTTAATAAGCCATCTGGTCAGTAGAAAAACTAGATGGTGACCCTGGCTGGTTCAGAAATAAACATGGTGCCTTTTTTGGGAGAGAAAAACAGATGAAGTCATTGTCAAGAGGAGTGCTGTGATCTCCAGGACAGGTAATAAATGCCTGCAGGTGTTAAATTTGTATGAATGTAAAAATCATGTGAAAAAATATCTGATGCTAGATCCATTTAAGATGAACTCTGGGAAAGCAAGTATCACCTAAATCCATTCATCATGTGTATTCTTCTTGGATCTCGGTGTGCTTTGTGCATTTCTTCCAGATCTGTGCAGTAATCCATGTGAGACTTCCTGTAATAAAGACCGCTCACTGCTGCTCTCTCTCCTTGTGCTGGGTGACTGGTCTTGTCTCCGCCCCCTCCTGTAGTTTTCTGCAGGCAGTCTGTAGAGGGTGGAGCCTGCTGGGTCCCTCCCATAACTCTGCTCTCTTGACAGGCTGGTTATATTTTACTCAAACTTCATATATTTATTTTCATCAGGTCCATATTTTAATCAGAATGTATTATTTTAATAATTACAGTTATTAGCAATTATATTATTATTACTCTTCTTCTTATATTTTCTTCTTCAAAGCCTGAAGAGAGGGAAGCCTGAGTGTGTAGCCATGGACTACATTGAAGCATTGTGTGCAGCATATGGAAGGGTAGAGAAGATTCCGGACTTGATGCACAAGTTTGAACACACACACACACCAGTCTAGAGGAGAGAAGTATTCTGCCTATGTTGTTAGAGTGGACCGAGTCCTACATCAAATGATCTTAAAAAAAGGGATTGATCCAAAAGATGCTGACAAGGTGAGATGGTAGCAGATTCTACAGGGTGCAAGGCCTAACCATCCTATTGTGCAACGGTTGTTGTTGAAAGGAATCTAGATGGCACCAAACTACCCTGAGTTGATGAAGATGGTCAGGGAGGATGAGAAGAATTAGGGGTCACAAGGAGGGACCAATACCACTCAGAAGGCTGGGAAGCTTTCTGTTCAACTTGCACAAGTGGAGTCAGGACAGCAAAGAAGATTCAGAGTGGGGGAGAGCGCTAGAATCCCGGTGTTCTTCGCAAATGTTCAACTCTGCAGAATGACCAACCTGCCTCACTTTTGGAGGATTTAAGCCATGATAACTTGCTAATACTGACAAATTTCTGTTTGTACAAAACAGCGGCAACGGACTACAGTCCGTTACGGAGAGATGTTGCTGTTTTAGGAACACAGCGGCTAACGGGGAGGCAAACATTTTCATGGTTAGTATCTGAGCAGAGTATAAATCATCATATCATATACCGTGCACCGGACTCTAGTCCGTTTCCATTGTTTTTTAAAAACACCAATTGTTGATCATAAACAGAAATTCGTCAGAATTACAAAGTTATCATGGTTTAAAGCAACCGGAAGCGAGCCAGGTTGGTCATTCTGTTGAACAAGCTTCTCACTCAGGTTGCTCAAGCTCAAGATCAATTGCAACAGACATTGCTACGGATAATGGAAGTTCAAGTCACTACTCAGTTAGATAAAATCGACCCTTGGAAGTGCTTCAAGTGTGGGGAGTCTGGTCATTTCAGGAGGCAATTATCAAAGAAAGATGAGGAATTCAATTTTATGGCCGAATTACTGAAAGCATTACAACAAATATCGGGGTCTGAGGGCCAGGCAGAGGGCGTCAATGTTTGTTCAACACCTAGGGTCAGAGTTAGATCCTCACAGAGTGGACCAAAAAGAAACCTTAATAACACAGAAGGGTGTAGATTGCCTGAGAAGTTAGTGGAGCCATCCCCTATTGTGTCAGTGCAGGTGGAGGGCATTTATACAAGAGTTCTTCTGGACAAAGGAGCACAAGTCACGTTACTTTACCAAGATTTCTATAATCAATATCTGAAACACGTTCCACTGAACAAACTTGAAGAACTGGAATTTTTTTGGAATGGGGACCAACAAATTCCCATATGATGCATACACTCCCATAAGAATTTCCTTTGGACTTCCAGCGACAGGGAAGGTTGAAACGTTTGATACCTAAGCTGTAGTATGTCCTAGGCCACCAGGTGCTGAACACAATTCCATGATATTTGGGACAAACACAGATTTTGTCAGAAGATTGCTGGAAAAGGTGGTCCACCCGAAGTTACATCAAGCATGCCAGCAAGTGATCAAGGAGAAGAAGGCTTCAGCCCATGGAGTAGGGTGATTATGGAAGCTGGACATGAGAGAGAAGGTGCTTCAACCAGGAGAGGTTGCTTGTCTCAAGGCAGGGCCGATCCTGGGCGGGTGCGTGGGGTGCAGTGCACCCAGGCGCCGCAGGGAGGAGGCGCAGAACTGTAAAAGTTCTCCCTTCACTCCTCTTCACTTTTACAGCGCTGATCACAGCCAGGCAGCTTCTCGGAGGGCGGCGGCTGCTAGATGAGAAGAGCCGCTCTGTCCTGTGTATGACACTCAGAGGAGGAGGGCTCTTCT
>BLSH010131926.1:1575982-1596071 GCA_018402905.1 Glandirana rugosa | reverse complement strand
ACCCATGAAAGAAGAACGAAGAGTCGTCTCGGAATCATCCTTGGTTGAGTCCTTGGCTATGTCTGCAGTCTATATAGAGAGGCCCCGCTCCAGGTCCCATTAGAGTACTCTGCTTCTCTTCCTGTATTTTGTTTATTGTTAAGAGATTGTGGGAGGATATTGGGGTAGCAAAGACTCCTTAGGGGAGCAGTTCTGTGTTTACGTCACTGCCATAGAAACATTTGCAAAGGGGGAGTTATTAAGATGACCACGCCCATGTGGGGGCGCCAAAAATATTTCTGCACCCAGGCGTCTGTGACCCTAGGATCGGCCCTGTCTCAAGGCCACTGTGAAACTTACTTGGGATCACCCTGGACCCTTTGTTGTACTAGAGACAGATGCTCAAACTGAGGCAGCTAGCCTAGCTATGGTTCCTGAGTTGGTTCCTACTAAGGCTCTGCTGAGAAGCAAGAAGAAAGTACCCATTAACTTGCAGAATGTCTCGGATCACCTGGTAATCTTAAAGGCCTGAATGATGGTGGGTCAAGTAAGTGCAGCCACCCCCGTGACGCCAGAGGAGGTCAAGAAGAATGAAGAGCGACAAGGATTACGGAAGGAATTGGAGGAATGCACTGCAGTCTTGCTCCCTTCTTGGAGAGAAAGGATGAACTCTCAGTTAAACCGGTGGGAGAGGATCTTGACGATTTTGATGTGGGGTGCGCCAAGAGTGCCCAACACCGGACACGACTGCAGGTAGTCTAACCTTTCAGAGAGAGGGCTCAGAGAATTCCACTTAGTGATCTGGAAGATTTGAGAGAGCAGTTGGCGGAGCTGAAGAAGTCTGGAGTGTTTCGAGAGTCCCGAAGCCTGTATGCCTCGCCCACTGTTGTGGTTCAAAAGAAGAATGGGACTTTACGAATGTGTATAGACTATCGAACCTTTAACCGAAAAACCATTCCGGATCAATATACCACCCCACGAATTGAAGATGCTCTTCAGTGTTTTGCGGGAGCCAGGTGCTTTAGTGTGTTAGATATGAAGAGTGGGTACTATCAGATGCTGATGCGTGCAGAGGATAAGGAGAGGACGGCCTTCATTTGCCCCTTGGGGTTCTTTGAATTCAACCGGATGCCACAAGGATTGACTTGATATTTTCAAAGATTGATGGAGAGAACATTGGGAGATATGAATTTGGTTGAAGTCCTGGTGTATCTGGATGATATTATAGTGTTTGGAAAATGTCCCTGGAGAAGTGTCAGTTCTATCGTACCTCGGTCACCTATCTAGGGCATGTGGTTTCAGCCAGTGGTCTGCATGGCCTAGGCCTGAAACTGTGACAGAACTGAGATCCTTCTTAGGGTTCTGCTCATACTATCTGAGATTTGTGGCTAACTTTGCCAAGATTGCTAAGCCCCTCAACAAATTGTTACAGTTAGCTGCCGAAGAGGAAGAAGGAAAGATGAAGGAGAAGAAGTTGGGCCAGAGAGGGAAGAAAGAGTCCATTACAGAGCAGTGGAACCAGTCATGTGAGGAAGCTTACAGACGATTGAAGATAAGCCTTACTGAAGCTCCTGTCTTAGCCTATGCTGATCCGCCCAAACCATATGAGCTTCATGTAGATGCCAGCAGAGATGGGTTAGGCGGAGTTCTCTATCAAGAGCAAGATGGCCAGCTCAAGCCGGTGGCCTATGGGAGCCGAAGTCTCATCCCTTCTGAAAGAAGTTATCCGGCACATAAATTGGAGTTCCTAGCTTTGAAGTGGACAGTCGTTGACAAATTGAAGGACTACCTATATGGGGCTAAATTTGTTGTAAAAACTGATAACAACCCATTGACCTATCTGCTAATCTTGGCAAAATTGGATCCAACAGGGCATCAGTGGCTGGCTGCATTGGCTGGATTTCGGTTCCGTTTAAAGAACCACCCTGAAATTGGGAATAGAGACGCTGATGCACTGTCTCATAGGCTGCACTGCCCAGAAAAGAAGCTACAAGAATAGACCTTTGTGCCTACCGAAGGGGTGCAAGCTCTTTGTAAAGGTTTGGTACATCGTCTAAGAGGGGCTGTGGGAGCTGAATCCATAGGAGTTTTACCAGCTGGAGTACCACAGTTTTATTGCGGATTGACTCAAGTAAGGAATGAGGGGCTTCCCCGTTTAACCAAGAAGGAGATCAAGACAGATCAGGAGCAGGATCCTCTCTGTCATGCAGCTCTACAAGCATTAGCGCAGCAAGTTCAAATGTTACTGCTGAAGAGTGCGATTATACATGCCAGAACATTACATCGATAATGGAATAGGTTGGCAATTGAACTTACCAGAGAAACACCGTACTCCCGTTTTGGTGTCCCTACATGATGAGCATGGACACTTAGGCATAGAGAACCTCGGTTAGTCAGGGATAGGTTCTATTGGCCAGATATGAGAAGAGAAGTAGAAGTCTATTGCCGTTCTTGCCTGCCTTGTATTCAGTGGAAGACTCTTCCAGTTCGTGCTGCCCCCATGAAGCATTTACAGAGTCAGGGCCCTATGGAGTTGGGGTGTATTGACTTCTTGTGCCTGGAACCAAATACAGGTGAAAGAAGCAATATCTTGGTGGTAACTGATCATTTTACCCGATATGCTCAGGCCTATCCAACGAAAGACCAGCAAGCGGCCACATTAGCCAAAGTGCTGGTGGAGAAATTCTTTGTTCATTACGGATTGCCCATCCAAATCCTTTCTAATCAAGGAAGAGACTTTGAGAGTCGACTTATACAACAGCTGTGCAAGTCATTGGGCATAAAGAAGTCTCGAACTACCCCCTATCATCCACAAGGAGATCCTCAGCCTGAGAGATTCAATAGGACTTTGTTGAATATTTTGGGAACTTTGCCTACTGAGAAAAAAAAGAATTGGGGAAAGCATATTGCCACCCTGGTACATGCTTATAACAGCACTGTGAGTGATGCAACTGGGTATTCACCTTATCGCCTCACGTTTGGAAGAGAGGCTAGATTACCAATTGATTTGGCTTTTGGAACATCAGCTGATGATACTTCTTTAACTTCTCACAAAGGCAATGTAGAGCGATTGAGAATAAATTTGAAGCAAGCATATGAAGGCCATGCAACATGCTACTACCCAAGAGGCAAGAAGCAAGAAAAAGATTGATCTCAGGGTGAAGGTTCAGGATCTACAGCCTGGAGATAATGTTGTTGAAGAATTTGGGTGTACCGGGCAAGCACAAACTAGCTGACCGTTGGAGGCTTCACCCTTGTTATTGTAAGCAGCTCCCAGGGTTGCCTGTATACCAGATCAAGCCAGAAGGACAGGATGGACCTCTTAAGATGAGGCATAGAGAGCACTTACTTCCTCTGTCAGATGCAGTTAGGATGCCTTGTTGCTCAGATGTTCCTCTTCCAGGTCCAGGTGCTCCGAAAACTCGATCTCAACGGAAACTTCCTGTTAAGCCTACCAGGACCGCTCCAGAAGACAGTGAAGACAAGAAAGTGATTCGTTCTTGGTTATGGGATCCAGCAGTTGCTCCTGAGGTGGAAGTTAGACCTTGGTATCGAAAGTCCCAAGATTCCCCTAGACAGAGAAGAATTACTCCACTGTTGCTAAAAGGAAGAGATGTTCACTCAAGCCAGAATGTCAAACCCGTTCCCAGAGTCTTATCACCAATGGAAAAGAGAGATGTTCTTTCAGGTGGAAATGTTGAACCAGTTCCTAGATTCCCATCAACAATGACAAAAAAGGATGTTCAATCAAGAGACAGTGTTAAACCAGTCCCATGGTTTGAGAAAGGAGATTTGATCAGTTTTACAGAGGAATGTGTACCTGTGCTAGAACATATCAAATGTTCTGTGGAAGATGTGGCATTGTCAAAATTGGAATTTAGTCAGGAAAATACTAATAAGTTAAGTCATCTTTCTAAGAACTATTTTACTCCAGTGGCCAGTCCTAGGGACAGTCCTATTGTGGACATAAGTCTAGAAAAGAGTCCTGAAAGACAAGTTACCTTTCCAGCCAGTCCAGAACAGGAGGTCATTTCCCTATCTAGTCTAAGAGGAACTTCCACTCCTGAAGTGAGGCCAAGTAAAAGTTCTACTCCATTGGAAAAACAAGAGAAAAGTACTGTCCACCAGCAGGAACCCAGTTCGTATGTTCATCCAAGAAGGAATATCCATCCCCCCAGAAGACTTTCCTATGATGCATTAGGGGAAAACTCTGACAGATTGATTCCTACCATTCAAAGTTCAGACTCTACACCTGCCCCTGTTACCATTAATTGGGCTAAAGGTGACCTCAATGCAATCCCTGACACTACTGGGTGGGACACGGCTATTGCCCTGGCCTGTAAGAAAACTGACTATGAGCTCACTGAGAATGTGTATAAATGGTTTAAGCAAAATCCAGAAGTTTGCCAGTATTTGTTGAGCTTAAGTGATAGTTAAGTTGATTAACCATGTGTTTTTCCTTAAGTGATAGTGGGAAAACCCTGAGCATTTGGGGACCAAAAACTTCAAGTGGGGGGAGAGTGTAGCCCAGAGCCAAGTGTTATACTCCTGGCCATAAAAGATGTTTCTGCCTGCAGGTATATTGCAGCTAATTCCCCCTAGTGTCAAGTTTATTAACTGGTGACTTGAACTGTGCTAGAGAAATGCATTATGGGGGTTGAAGTGTGCTTTCAAGGATTATAATCAGACTGTGCTGCAGGAAGACTGAATTTCCCATCAGACTGTGCTGCATAGGAAGGCTCCTAGGAGCAACGGTGCTACATGGGGGAGTCTATTTAAGCAGAGGGTGCGGCCTGGCACACTCTCTCTGGACGGCGGCGATCGATCGAGCAAGACCCTGTGCATTCTGTCAGTTGAGTTGCGGCCTATTCACACAAACCTTGCGGTCTGCAACCGTGCAGTTTTTCATCGGATGATCCGGGAGACTGGCCTGCTATCAAGGAAGCTTGTTCCTGAAACCTGCGAGCAGCTAAAGCGATCGATCCGGGAGAACTGCAAGGAGGGAAGCAGTGGAGGCCGATTCCAGGAGCCAGAGGGCTGGAGTGTCATCATCATCATCTCCACTCTTATCATTACAATCATTCAAGCAGCGGGGACATCTCTTACAGTCATTGTTCCTGTTGAGTGAGTGGGCGAAGGCCCATCAATACAGTACTGAGTGATTTCTTAATAATCCAATCTCATATACTTGTAGCTAGCAAAGATTTAAGCACTAACACAAAACAAGAGAAGTGGGAGTACAACGGCTGAGGCTCTTTTTCTGGATTGTTGTCAGTCTTAGCTTATTACAAAGTCAGTGATCACTGTGAAGTTATTTAAATTACCGCAGTAAGGTTGTATCACCTCACTTTTGTGCACTACTTGGAGAACCTATTGCTGTTCTACAGTTTGTGGAAGGTGAAGGGCGCTTCTGGATCACTGCTGTGACAAAGAGAATTGTCCCAAAGGGGAAGGTGGGCTGATTATTAAGGAAAGTTAAGGCACCAGGGCAGCACTCCCAACGAGCACCAGCAGACTCTAAAGGAAACAGGGTAAACACAAAGAAGGCACCTCTAAATGCAGTATTAACAATTTTATTACAGCAAAAGGGTTAAAAACACTTACTAGAATGTGGTGATAAACAGGCACATCAATTACCCCCCCCCCCCACACACACACACTTATTCAGTTACATCACTTGCTAAAAATCTTGGCATACCGAATCCACCTAAGAACTCTCCCCTATAGAGCAGGTGGAATTTGTGTGTATTTGTGATATATATATATATATATATATATATAAAACTAAGTTATACCAGCTTGTTTACAGTGAATTAAGTTGTACCAGTTTATCTACTGTCAGTTGATTAGCATCTGTTTAGCAGTCAATTGATACTAGTGGACCTCCATATATTCTGTCTATATCTAGGTTTATACGTTTGGATGTTTATTCCCTTTGTGACTATCGGGGAGTGAATAGTAGAGAGCGGTTTGACACACAGCAGTCACTCCTCTGCTCTCCTGTGCTCACTCCTGAGTACAGAATTTCTCAAAACTATAAGTAAGGTATTGTGTATACATTGATATTCTATTGTCTATTATTTGCAAGTGTCACCTACCATTTGTTGAGGCAGAGTTCTTCTTTAGTATATCAGTTTTTGAGTAAATACCTTTGATTTCTCAACACTGTGTGCTTCCTTTTACTGTGTCCTACTTGAGGGAAAGGTAACATTATGAGTGACTCCAGTGTGTCAGGTGTGGTGGAGGACCCTCAGACCCAAGGGGGAATTGACTTAACATGTGACCCTCAAGGGGGCAGCGCTACATATATATATATATACATACATACACTATATTACCAGGGACACCTGCCTTTACACGCACATGAACTTTAATGGAATCCCAGTCCTGTAAAGACAGGCAACCCAATACGTTGGACAGTATAGTGTATGTCAATCCCAATGAAACCTCTTTCATCTTTCATTTAAAAAAAAGCTTGATTATTGTGGCTGGGAACTCTTCATTGGACACAGACTGTATGTCCAGCAGTCTATTAAAGAATTCTTATTTGGGAATGGGATGCCATTGAAGTTCATGTGCGTGTAAAGGCAGGTGTCCCAATACTTTTGGTAATATAGTGTATATATACAATAGATAAATAGATAGATAATTATATATAATGTATATTGCATATAATAATATATTTAAATTACTTTTTTTGTGCCTGGAGTGTGGCTTTAAACCAGAAATGGAGATTTTCTTTAATTTCACCATTTACCAATCTACTTAGCATTACCTGTAGATCCTGGCCTGCAGACTTTCCTCGTTTCCATCTGCTGTACCCTTCATGGTTAATGGGAAGGGGTTAGGCAAGGATAGGAGACAGCAATTGTGCAAACCTTGAAACATTTCCCACTTTAATGTATACAATTGCTGTTGGAATTAAGGCTTGATTCACTCACTGCACCAGTATGGAAAAACAGAACATTAAACTCCCATTGAACTGCAGCACTTCATAATTGATGGAGCTGCCAGAGACTGTACTAGGAGGACAGCTATATATTCGCTATGCGTTCCAGCTTTTCCTTGGCGTGAAATATTTTATGCATACGATAGTCGAGCTCCCAGGTGGCTGTAAATCAAACTACTGTAACGGTTTGAAATAATTATTCTGTATTTTTTTTTTCAATTTTTTTATTCTTTTAATGAAAGATAAAAGAGGCTTCATTGGGATTGACATATATCCTTGGACAAATTAAAGCTTAGCTTCTGTATAGAAAATCCTTCACCTCCTCCTATAAAAGTATTGTTCACAGGCAGCTCCTGGGTGGAGGGATGACTTAAAGCGGAGCTCCACCCAAAAATGGAACTTCCGCTTTAAGCGCTCCTCGCCCCCTTACATGCCACATTTGGCATGTCATTTTTTTTGGGGGGGGGGGGTGTCCCCAGGTTTCAGAGGGACTTCCTGTCCCTCTTCCACCTTCCGCCTCTGGGCCGCCTAGGCGACTCCTCTCCTCCTAGGCGGCCCCTCCCTCCTGGCAATCTTCTGGGACACGTCAGAGGTCCCAGAAGATTGCCTGGCCACTAGGAATGCGCAGCGCGACTCGCGCATGCGCAGTGGGTGCCCGGCCGTGAAGCCGGGCCGGGTGCCCACACTGGGAATGGCGGGGTCGTCTGGAGGAGGTGGGAGACGAGCGAGGCTTCAGGCGCAGCCATCGCTGGACCGGGAGACAGGTAAGTTACTGTTTATTAAAAGTCAGAAGCTACACTTTTTGTAGCTGCTGACTTTTAATAAACAAAAAAACGAGTGGAACTCCACTTTGAAAGCAAACTCCAATGTATTTCAAGTGTTGGACCAAATTCTCTGTACACACGGTACAACAGTCATATGACCGCTTGTTGTACAACCAGAGTTTCCTAGTCTGCTCATCCAACTTCTGTTGTACGACCGTCGCATGTTGGCTGTCCTAACGGTCAGATGTTCGTACAACAAGTGGTTGTAAGACCGTTTTCATACGACCGTCACACCGTGTGTACAAGGCTTAAGTACTACTAGCTATCCAGGACTACAGCTCACAGTCAGGTGCACACCTGTCCCAAATAAGAATTCTTTAATAGACTGCTGGACATACAGTCTGTGCCCAATGAAGAGCTCCCAACCACGATACTCAAGCTTTTTTTAAATGAAAGATGAAAGAGGTTTCATTGGGATTAACATACACTATACTGTCTAAATTATTGGGTTGCCTGTCTTTACACGCACATGAACTTTAATGGCATCCCAGACTTAGTCCATAGGGTTCAGTATTGAGTTGGTCCACCCTTTGCAGCTATAACAGCTTCAACTCTCCTGAGAAGGCTGCCCACAAGGTTTAGGAGTGTCTATGGGAATGTTTGACCATTCTTCCAGAAGTGCATTTGTGTCCAAATCATTTGGTGGAGAGGGATTATAGTGTGGGGCTGTTTTTCAGGTCAGGCACTGATGTTGGACGAGAAGGCCTGACTCGCAGTCTCCGCTCAAACTCATCCCAAAGGAGTTCTATGGGGTTGAGGTCAGGACTCTCTGCAGGCCAGTCAAGTTCCTCCAACACCAAAACGTACTCATCCATGTCTTTATGGACTTTGCTTTCTGCACTGGTCCAAATCATTTGGTGGAGGGGGGATTATAGTGTGGGGTTGTTTTTTAGGGGTTGGGCTTGGCCCCTTAGTTCCAGTGAAGGGAACTCTTAAGGCTTCAGCATACCAAGATATTTTGGACAATTTCATGTTCCCAACTTTGTGGGAACAGTTTGGGAATGGCCCCTTCCTGTTCCAACATCACTGTTGATGCCTTAAGATTTCCCTTTACTGGAACTAAGGAGCCAAGCCCAACCCCTATAAAAACAACCACACGCCATAATCCCCCCTCCACCAAATGATATTTGGACCAATGCAAAAAACAAGGTCCATAAAGATATGGAGGTGTAGGAACTTGACTGGCCTGCACGGAGTCCTGACCTCAACCCAATAGAACACCTTTGGATGAATTAGAGCGGAGACTGCAAGCCAGGCCTTCTCATCCAACATCAGTGCCTGACCTCACAAATGCGCTTCTGGAAGAATGGTCAAACATTCCCATAGACACTCCTAAACCTTGTGAACAGCCTTCCCAGAAGAGGTGAAGCTGTTATAGCTGCAAAGGGTGGGCCAACTCAATATTGAACCCTATGGACTAAGACTAGGATGCCATTAAATTTCATGTGCGTGTAAAGGCAGGCGTCCCAATACTTTTGATAATATATTGTATATCTAATTGAAAACTTTTGATTTAAAAATAAGCGGTTGTAGCTTGTGCAATTTTTTACAGAAATCATATATGCATAGATGAGGATTCCGTGCAGTTTTGAAGACCACATTCATATATACTATCAAGATATAAACAGTCACCAACTAAAAAAAAGACATACATGGATAAATGTAGGGTTAAAAATATATAATTTTGAAAATACTGAACTCCCTTAAGATGATTACACACATGCGTGAGCTTACTTGGCAGGAGGCGAAACCTGTGAATTGCACATTATGTTCAATAAGATGCCATTAAAGTTCATGTGTGTGTAAGGGCAGGTGTCCCAATACTTTTGACAATATAGTGTATATTATTATACAAATAAATAGCTTCCCTATACAAAGTCCTTCACCTCCCCCTAATAAATTGAATGTTCACTGTTGGACTTAGACAGAATCTGAGTTGAAGAATAGCTTAAAAGGAAACTCAAATGTATTTAAAGAGAGTACATGCATTAAATTATTATTGTTGTAAAGATCAGCCTTGAACCTCTGCCATCTGTTGGCTGCTACTCAGCACTGCAGCTCAAGTGCTTTCCATGCACACCTGTCACAAATAAGAATTCTTTAATAGACTGCTGGACATACAGTTTCTGCCTGATAAAGAGCTAGCTCCCAGCCATGACAGTTGAGTTTTTTTTTTTTAAATGAAAACCAAAAGATTCTTTGTTGGGATTGACATGCATATTATTGAACAAATGAAATAGCTTCTGTATAGGTGTCCTTCACCTACCTCTGACATAGGCATTATTCACTGCTGGACACAAGTAGCTCATGGGTGGAAGAATAGCGTAAAGAGAAACTCTCTTTAATAGTAAGTACATGCATACAATTGTTTTTAGGATTGCACCAATACCAATACATTTATTGGTATCGGTGCCAATACTAAGCATTTGCAACAGTATCCTTACTCGTGCAAATGCTCCGATACCTGAACCAATACTTTTAGGCTTGGTTATTTCATCTGTCAGCGGGATTCCCCCACTGACAGCTGAAATGTAAAAAAAAAAGATGGCAATCACTGGTTGTTAAGGAGTGGGGCCGCCGCATGCTCAACAACCGATGACTTATTTAGCTGTTAGTGGAGTTTCCCTGCTCACAACTGTCAAAAAAAAAAAGCAGCAGGGCAATGTTTATCAACAACATAGCTCAGCCACTGAAAGAGATAGATAAAATGAAACATTGTTTCTTCTTACCTGTCCTTCTGTTTATTACAGATCAAAGGGATGAACTTTGGCCTGTTGATGAAAGTGGTTGTCAACTCATGACAACCACTTTAAAACTACAGGTAAGCCTATGATAAGGCTTACCTGTAGGTGCCCTGCATATCTCCTAAACCTGTACAGTTCAGGAGATATGCAGTGTACTAAATCGTGCCATTTCTTTGCTGTGATCGAGACATGACTGGCGACTCCCGCGCACATGCGCGGTAGTGATGTCACGCGACTCCGGCCAGTCACAGAGCCGGGGTCGCAGCCACCGGAAGGAAGAGGAGCAGAAGATGGATGCTGCCAGCACAGGGGACAGCGATGGATGTCGCAGGCTTCGTTTCCAGGTAAGTGACACATATGCGATGCATAGTAGGCCATTATGCATCTACTTTGCAGGAGAATACAGAGGAAGTAAACCCCATCAGGGTTTACTTCCTCTTGAAGTCATTACAAAGCAGCCTTGTCAAGTAAAAAAAAAAAAAAAGTTTTTTTTTTTATTTTTTTTTTTTTATTAAATTGTTCCTCTATTCCTCACTTATTAACTCTTAATTTACTCTAATCAGCCTTATTAACTCCTTATTCTCCTTCTCCATTTAGTTATTATTTTCCTACAGATTTTTTTTTTTTATTCACTTCTATTTTATAAACTATCAATAATTAAAACTTTTTTTTGTTTGCTTTGTTTATTTTACACCTTTTTTATTTTTACACCTTTAACATATATTTACACGTTTCACATCGAAAAAAGCTCAAAATTTAAAAAGAAAAAAAATGGTTTCATTTCATTGTAAATTAACTTTTCAAAGCTTTGTACCATTGCTAATAGCTGAAGTGTATATAAAAAAAGTTGCGGTTGGTATTGGTAATTGCTATCAGCGAGTACTGAAAGAAAAAAGTATCGGTACTCGTAACAAAAATGGTATTGTGCATCCCTTATTGTAAAGATCAGCCTTGAACCTCTACCATCTTCTGGTTGCTACTCAGCACTGCAGCTTAGGTGGTTTCCATGCACACCTGTCTCATATAATAATTCTTTAACCCCTACAGATCCGCGCTATTGCCGAAGTACAGCTCCAGCGCGGATCTGAAATGCCGGGAGGACGTCCATGGAGGTCGTCCCCTTTGCACACCCCCGGCGCGCCCCCTGGCGGCAGCAGCGGCGCGCGAGCGCCCCCGCCGCACGATGTGCGAGCGTGCCCGTGGGTCGGGCGGACTCGATGTCCGATCGAGACCCACGATCGCCTGACAGAGCTGCAGAACGGGGAATCGCCATTGTAAACTCGGCGGTTCTCCGTTCAGTGACAGGGGACATACCAGATCTACTGATCCCTGTCACTGGGATCTGTTAGATCTCTTATGTCCCGACCAGCCCCGCCCCCCCACAGTTAGAACACACCCAGGGAACATTTGTTAACCCCTTCACTGCCCCCTGCAGGTTAACCTTTTCAATGCCAATGACATTTACACAGTAATCAGTGGATATTTAAATTTCTGATCGCTGTATAAATGTCATTGGTCCCAAAAATGTGTAAAAAATGTCCGACATTTCTGCAGCAATATCGCAGTCCCGATAAAAATCGCAGATCACCGCCATTACTAGTAAAAAATAAATAAATAATAAAAACGCCATAAATCAATTCCCATAGTTTGTAGACGCGATAACTTTTGTGCAAACCAATCAATATACGCCGATTGCGATTTTTTTTTTTTACCAAAAATATGTAGAAGAATATATATCGGCCAAAACTGATGAATATTTTTTATTTAATGGATTTGTACTTTAGCAAAAAGTAAAAAATATTGTTCTTTTTTGCAAAATTGTCGCTCATTTTTTGTTTATAGCGGCAATCAGAAATGACGCAGAGGAGATCAAATACCACCAAAAGAAAGCTCTATTTGTGAGAAAAAAAGGACGCAAATTTTATTTGGGTACAACGTCGCACGACCGCTCAATTGTCATTCAAAATGCGACAGCGCTGAAAGCCAAAAATTGGTCTGGGCAGGAGGGGGGTTTAAGTGCCCAGTAAGGAAGTGGTTAATAGACTGCCTGAGTGTTGGTGACCAAATACCTGCCAAATATCAAGCAATGGAGTTTCTGGACATGGAGAGAGAAGTCTGGTGGAACCCGGTGGAGTAAAGGATAGACTCCGGGAAAGATACCATTCCTAAAAGTTAATTTTGTCTCTTAGGCTCGATGCAGGGGTTCAAAGCTTTCCGGTGAGGGGGCACAACACCTTGGAGCACAAGTGTATTACATGGGCTGTGTATGCACTAAACACTTATCACTGACTCATTTTGCTTTGTTTTATTTTTTATAATTTTTTTCACATGTGTTTTTTTATACTTTATAGAGCTGGATGGATTAGTTTGCTTAGTAGGACATATAGCCTAAGCCTGAAGAAGAGCTCCCAGCCCCAATAGTTGAACTTTCAGGTGGATATAAATGAAACTACTGTAATGATTTGAAATAATTTTGTTTTTGTAAGGGCTTGATTACGCTAGTGGTTGGGGACTTTAAAACCACGTGGTTGAGCCACATTTGCCATATAAATAAAAAATACCAAAAATTTTGGGAAAAAAAAAACATTTTTCTTGTTTCTGTTATAAAATTTTGTAAATAAATAATCGTTCTTCATACATTTAGGCTCCATGCACACTGTATCTCAAAAACGACCGTTTTTGGTCGTTTTGGCGTTTTTTTAACAGCCCAAAAACGCCACTTTATTTTATCCTATGTGTCCATGCACACATGGTTGTTTATTGTCTTTTTCAGCAGTGGCGTTTTTGGGCTGTTATCTGAACGCCCTGAATTGGCGTTCAAAAGTCGTTCTCCTGACCACAAAAAGCGCCAGACGCCGGTAAACGCCGCTAAACACCGGTATATCGGCGTCTGGCGTTTTTTGCAGTCAATGGAAGCCAAGGAAGTAAAAAAAAAAAAGCCAAAAAACGCCGACGCCGAAAAACGCCGCTAAACGCTGCTTACAAAACACTGCTTACAAAACACTGCAAATAGAACGTTTTGTGAGCAGCGTCTCCTACCCGACGCTGAAACAGCCCTATAGCGTCCAGTGTGCATGGAGCCTTAAGACGAAATGTATTCTGCTACATTTCTTTGGTAAAATTATCAGTGTATATTATTGTGAAAATTATAGCGTCTACAAACTATGGTATATACTGTATATTTGAAAATGTATCAATCCTGATGTACTGATGGCCTATCTCATTTCAGGAGGCCCTAGAAAGCCAGGAAAGTGCAATTTGATTTTTTTGAAGTTGCAATTTTTTTTCTCAATTTTTTGGAAAGTGAAGAAATTACATACATTTTTTTTTGTCATTTTTTGTCATTCATTGTCATTTTAACAAGTTATGACTCACACACACCATAGGCATACTTATAATTACACCCCAAAACACATTCTGACTTACCTCCCGAGTATGAGAATACCACATATGGGAGACCTTTTCACAGGCTAGATGTATAGAAAGGCCCATAAACCAAGGAGCACATTTGGCTTTCAAGGAGCATAATTTACTTGTAAATTATGCATCTAATTTCCCGATCACATTTGTAGAGGCTCTGGAGCACCAGGACAGTGGAAACACCCAAAAAATGACCCAATTTTGGAAAGCAAACACTCCAAGGTATTTTCTAAGTGGCATAATGAGTCTTTTGAAAATGTTATTTTTATCACAAGTTTTTGAAAAAAATGCAAGAAAATGAAAATACACTTTTTTACATAAAGTTGTTAAATAATAACTTAGTTCTAATACACATCATAGACATACATAGAATTGCACCCCAATACACATTCTGCTACTCAGACGACTTCACAGCCTAGCCATATAGAGGGAGCCAAAATCCAGGGAGTACCTTTAGGCTTTCAAGGGTCTTAATTTCTGCATCTAATTTCCTGATTATTTATCACATTTTTGGAGGCCCTGGAGTGTCAGGACAATGGAAACGTGCATAAAATGATCACATTTTGCAAAGCAAACAACCCAAGGTATTTATTGGGTTATTAATTTTATTTATGTTTATTTACACTTTGGCACAGTGGTGGGACCTATAGTGTAGGTGGGCTTGGCATTTAGACCCTGTGTTTTATTTTCAAAGAATCATGATGAGTCTTATGAAGACTTCTTTTTTTGCCACACGTTTTTGGAAAATATGTAATGAAAATGAAAATAAAGTTGCCAATTTAATCAGATATTTCTCACACACAGCATAGGTATACCTAAAATTACACCCCAAAACACATTCTGCTACTCCTCGTGAGCAGGGGGATAACACATGTGAGACTTTTCCAATACCTCGGCTGTACAAGACATTGTATCTTGTGTATCACAGAAATCAACCAATTATATTTAAACCATTGTACTGTTATGGTCATCTCTATATGAGTGATCAGGAAATATAGATTAGTGTAGCAATCCCAGTTTCTATAAGCCAAGAAAGCCTATCCTGTTGGTATGTGGTTGCCCCCAGGCGGTGCTGCTGCTAGAAATTGTGGGGCCCCATACAGACTACCTGACGGGCCCCCCCCCAAAAAAAATTGAAGCTATATTCCGCTAAGAATACAACTGTCTCTTTCTCAGCAGATAAAAGCTGGCAACAGGGAGAGGGGGAGAGACCAGCTTTCATCTGCTAGAGGAAGAGTTCTGGAATTGTTGTTCATCACTAATCCCCCTCCCTGTGTGGGCCCCCCTGAGTGCTCGGGCCCCCTACAAGAGGACTGGTGGTCCCCCCTATCAGTGTCCCTGACGCCAGGAATACCATGTTCACTGTCCTGGATGTATAGGAGGCTAAAGAAAGGAAGAAGAAGAAGAGAGTCCCTGTGGTTCCAGGAGTGCAGTTGTCTGCAGGGGATGGCTGGGACTGGTGTCTTGCATGAACATAGTCAGTTGGACATCAGATGAGTCCGTTCAGGTGCAGGCAGAGACATGGTCAGCATACAGACAAGGGATTGGTCCAGGAAAGAAGCAGAAATGTGGTTAATAAGCAGGCAAATCAGGATCACTGATTTGAGCTACACTGGTCTGGCAACACTGTGGCTGGTATGGTGATCGGAGAACTGTGACTGGCTGCTCTATTAGAGCTCATTCACACCTTGCGGTTGGGCGATGGTTTTAACACACCTTTAGCTGCAGAGGCAGTAGCTGGAGATGTAAACATGACATGGCTGCAATGCTTTGCTTTGCAGCTGTGGCAGGAATTATACTGCCTGTACAGCCACCGATCGTGACCCATTCAAGTGAATGAGGTTGCTTGTATAGGGTCCAAGAGGGTTAAAGCAGGTGGTGAGGAGGTGATGCAATGCCTGCTCATTGCCTGTCAAATGCTCTCTGAAGAGCGATCTAAACATGGATGGCACATCAGAGAGCATCACACATGAATAAGTCTGTATGCAACTGGTGTAGCGGTGATCAGGGACACTGTAACTGGTGGGGTAGTGGTTAGGGACAATATGACTGGTATGGCAGTGAACAGGGACACTGTAACTGGTGTGGCAGCAATTAGGGAGACTATATTTTTTACAAGTTTTTCCTTTACAATGTTTTTCTATGTACTTGCACCAGAGTAGTGCAGTGTCACCATATCTGGGCAGGTGATTAGTATTTTTTTAAAACTATGATTGCTTATTAAATTGATGATCACTGTAATAAGCCATCATTTTAACTGTCATTGCTGGCTTTCGTTCATGATTTATAGTTCATTATTTTGATTGGCCCTGTACCATTGTCATGTAACCAGCTAACACATGTTTTATCTGTTGCCTACCTTTGCTGCATGTGTCCAGTTAGAGGCCGGGCCTCCCTCACCTGTGTGCTTTAGTAGGCCCTCTTCAGCTGGCCTCCTCCCCAGGCCTTAATTGGTAACAGGATATAAGCCTGGCAGTACAAGGCTGCATTGCTGATCAACGTTTGTCCGTGTTTGGCTTATGTCTGTGATTGTCTCTTCGGTTGCTCTGAGTCTTATCCATATTCTGATCCTTGGCTTGTCTGACTATCCCTTCTTGCCTGTTACCTGGATCTTTGGCTTGTCTTCGGTCTCTCCTGTCTTCCGGTTGCCCTGACCCTTTGCTATTCCTCTAAATATTCTTACTGTTCCTGTGCTGCTGCTTCCCCTCTATCACCTGGGGCCAGCCGAGCGTGAGATAGGGCACCCTGGGGGCCGCGATCTGGATCCAGTTGCAGCCAAATTCATCCTCACCACCAGAGTCTCTGGTGAACACCCACTGGCTCTTAGACTCCACGCCCTGGGGAAACGGATGCACTAGCTTCCTGAGTTTCAGTGTCCGTGCTCTAGGGAGCCCTCTCCCCGTATCAGCCGGTACTACTTAGCAGCAGTCAGCCATAGGTCCACAACCTTGTGGTGCGCTACACTATTGTGGTGCGATTCGCACTCCAGTGGTACGCACCTGTCACCAGATCCCATTGGAGTTGTGACAACCATGTGATCACTGTAGCCAATCAGAGATCACAATCGTATACAATGCTGTCATGAATGCATGCCATTCATGACAGCTGTTGGCGTTTGGTCATGGAATCTCTGTTATTGGTCCCAGTGATCACATGGTACCTGGGCCAATCACAGCGGCCTGGTACTGATCATGGCCTGATAACGATCACTGTAATTAACAGCAATCACAGATCATGTGCACTAGAGGGGGGCGTGCGATATGATGAGGTGGCATATGATGTCCACCTGGGATAATAATGCTCCCGCCTGGCCGTAATATTACAATAGACCCGGCGGGAAGTGGTTAAAGTGAGTGCATGCATTCAATTATTAATCAGTATTGAACCGCTGCCATCTGCTGATCACTGCTCAGCACTGCAGCTCAGGAGCTTTCCATGCACACCTGTGTCAAATAAGATTTTTTTTCATAGACTGCTGGACATACAGTTGTGCTCATAAGTTTACATACCCTGGCAGAATTTATGATTTCTTGGCCATTTTTCAGAGAATATGAATGAGAACACAAAAACATTTATTTCACTCATGGTTGGTGTTTGGCTGAAGCCATTTATTATCAATCAACTGTGTTTACTCTTTTTATATCATAATGACAACAGAAACTACCCAAATGACCCTGATCAAAAGTTTACATACCCCAGTTTTTAATACCGTGTTTTGCCCCCTTTAACATCAATGACAGCTTGAAGTCTTTTGTGGGATTTGTGGATGAGGCTCTTTATCTTCTCAAATGGTAAAGCTGCCCACTCCTCTTGGCAAAAAGCCTCCAGTTCCTGGAAATTCTTGGGCTGTCTTGCATGAACTGCACATTTGAGATCTCCCCAGAGTGGCTCAATGATACTGAGGTCAGGAGACTGAGATGGCCACTCCAGAACCTTCACTTTATTCTGCTGTAGCCAATGACAGGTCGACTTGGCCTTGTGCTTTGGGTCATTGTCATGTTGGAATGTCCAAGTACATCCCATGCACAACTTCCTGGCTGATGAATGCAAATGTTCCTCCAGTATTTTTTGATAACTGCATTCATCTTGCCATCAATTTTTACCAAATTTCCTGTGCCTTTGTAGCTCACACATCCCCAAAACATCAGCGATCCACCTCTGTGTTTCACAGGTCTTGTTGACTCGTCTCCAAAAGTAAGGTTTATGGTTGTGGCCAAAAAGCTCAATTTTGGTCTCATCACTCCAAATGACTTTGTGCCAGAAGGTTTGAGGCTTGTCTCTGTGCTGTTTGGTGTATTGTAAGCGGGATACTTTGTGGCATTTGCGTAGTATTGGTTTTCTTCTGGCGACTCGACCATGCAGCCCATCTTTCTTCAAATACCTTTTTATTGTGCATCTTGAAACACTCACCCCACAGGTTTTCAGAGAGTCCTGAAGTTATTTGTGGGTTTTTCTTTGCATCCCGAACAATTTTCCTGGCAGTTGTGGCTGAAATTTTAGTTGATCTACCTGACTGTGGTTTGGTTTCAACAGAACCCCTCATTTTCCACTTCTTGGTTAGAGTTTGAACACTGCTGATTGGAATTCTCAATTCCTTGGATATCTTTTTATATCCCTTTCCTGTTTTATACAGTTCAACTACCTTTTCCCGCAGATCCTTTGACAATTCTTTTGCTTTCCCCATGACTCAGAATCCAGAAACGTCAGTGCAGCACTGGATGAAAGATGCAAGGGTCTGTCAGGAGTCCAGAAACTCATTGACCTTTTATACACACACACTAATAACAAGCAAACAGATCACAGGTGAGGATGGTTACCTTTAATAGCCATTCAAACCCCTTTGTGTCAACTTGTGTGCATGTTATCAGGCCAAAATCATTTGGGTAGATTCTGTTGTCATTATGATTTAAAAAGAATAAACACAGTTGATTGATAATAAATGGCTTCAGCCAAACACTAACCATGAGTGAAAGAAAAGGTTTTGTGTTCTCATTCATATTCTCTGAAAAATGGCTAAGAAATCATAAATTCAGCCAGGGTATGTAAACTTATGAGCACAACTGTATAGTCTGTGCCTGAAGAAGAGCTCCTAGCCAAGATAGTCAAGCACCCAAGTGGCTGTAACTCAAACTACTGTGACAGATGGAAACAATTTAGTTTTTTAAGGGCTCGATTACACTAGCAGTTGGGGGTAGTAAAACCACAAGGTTAAGCCACATTTTTACCTCCCTTCAACTGCTCCCCCGCTTTAGCTGCAAAGGTAGCAGCCAGGGGTGTACACATGCCATGGCCGCATGTGGAACATACACACTTTGTGTGTAAAACCCCTTGTTGTCACCAATTTAAGACATACGTCAGTGACACCAGGCTACATACAAAGCTAAACACACAGATAAAATACTTCCTGATTGGCCAGGAAGCAGAATCAGTGTGACAATTGCGAATATTCATTTGCTATTGTCACACAACTGGGTGGGCTTCGGGCAAAGTGCTCTGCTTCCTGAGCCCACCCTTCTTTGAAGCCTATTAGAGCCTCAGGCTCTAATCATGTGCTTAACCTGCCTAGCGGTATTCCCGAGCGTGACTCGGGGTTCATTTTCGCTACCAGAAGCGGTAAGCCCGAGTCACGCTCGGGGTACATTGCAGAGGGAGCAGCGGGATATCCTTACCTGATCCCGGCAATCCAGCGATGTTCCCCGCTGTGATCGCCGGTGAGAGCCCCGGCGGATGTCTCCTCTCTCTCTTCCTGCTTCCGTCTGTGATGCAGCGTAATCTGACAGGACTGTATATATTGTATCACTTTTGAATCGCCTCTGTGCGGCGCTGCGGCTCACAGAGACGATTCAAAAGTGATACAATATATACAGTGGAATCCTGTCAGGTTACACTGTATCACCTCAGATTTTACCTCAGATCTGATCATCTTCACTGCTCTGGCTGCCCTTTTTGCCAAAAAAATATATAAAAAATATATATATTTTTTACCATGGCATCAAAGCGTCACTTTAGCATCACCAAAGCGGGTTTGGATCAGATAAGTGACAGCGACAGTGACACAGAGCCCCTCGCAGAATTGAGCGACAGCGATAGCGATTCGTGGCAAGATTCATCATCCGACTCTGACACTGACCAGAGAAGTGGCGACAGCGACGAATCTGCACTTGAGCTCACTG
>BLSH010131926.1:1547049-1561768 GCA_018402905.1 Glandirana rugosa | reverse complement strand
GTCCCACGTGCACTAGTCGTGTCCCGGTTAGTCGTGACTGGTCTGTCCCCCAGTCCCCAGGACGTCAGAGCATCTTGTAAGTCCGGTTTTAAACGGACTTTCTACGGACACTTATATAAATTCTGTTAGCGCTTTACCACATTTTTCTTATTTGCTGTTGATTTGAGACAGCGCCAGCTCCATCCACACTATTTAACAATTAAAGTGTTACTAAACCCGGGACCCTGCAGTACACAGAACATGGAGATGCAATTCATGTAATAAATATAAACTGCTAAATACCTTTTCTCATCAGCAGTATATAGCAGTCTTATGACTTCTATCAGTGTCTGGTTAAAGCTTGTAGGAGGAGATTTCATTCTACTCTGAATGTTCTACGAGACTGCAGGACCCCTGACCCCCTGTCTGGTCAGTGCTGATTGGCCCTGTGCTGATCACGTGCACCCTGCAAAGAAAAAAAAAAAACTCTCTAGCAATACACACCAAACTGAGCATGAGCAGAGTGACTCCAAAGGCTCTGTACTTTTAGGAGATGGATTGGGGACAGTGGAAGAAGGGGAGGATCAAAGAAGACAGGATCAAACAGCACAATGCATAAGATTAACCCCTTAGGTTTCACAGTGAGTATAACAAGGACGCTTTACTGCATTCACAGACCGATTTTACTGTTGTGGGTAAATCTGGAAGCTGATTGGTTACTATACACAGCAGCACCAGATTCTCTGTGCACCAGTTTTAGTAAACCTCCCTCTTAGTTTCGGCATCAGTGAGCTTTAGGTAGTATAAAAAAAAAATGCAAAATGCGCACATTTGTTTCTGGGTCCTAATTCTGATACAAACAACAACCAACATACACATATGTGGTATCACTGCAATTGTCGGGAGCAGGAGAATTGATTTTGGTTTGTTTTTTGGTGGTAATGTAAAGCTAAGTTTTAAATAAAATTCTATTTTGGGACAGTTTCCCTAATGGCCGTACATGCAGTGCAACTGTCGAATGAAAACGGTCGTACAACAGCTTGTTGTCCGATCATCCGACCGTTAAGCCTCGTACACACAGTGCAACGGTCGTATGAAAATGGTCGTACAAACGATTGTCGTCCGATCATCCAACTGTTAGTACACACGATTAGAACAGCCAGCGTGCGACGGTCGTACAACAGAAGTTGGATGAGCAGACTAGAAAACTTTGGCTGTATAACAAGGCGTCGTACGACCGTTGTACCGTGTGTACAGAGAAGTTGGTCCAACAAGTTGTACGTGCAAAACACGCATGCTCAGAAGTCAGGAACGCCCGGAAGTGTCCGTTCTGGGAAACCTACGTTCCTAATTCACAAATCACATTCACCTGAACTTCCTCTTTATACGCTCGTAACACGTCACTACGTTAGGCTTGGTCGTATGATCACTTAGTGCATGTCAGTACGCGAGATACATCAGCCAACATACGATTTGGGCGGTTCTGTTGTACGACGTTCGCACCGTGTGTACGAGGCTTTAGTACGTGCGACTACAACAGCCGACGTTCGACAGTCGTACAACAGAAGTTGGCTGAGCAGACTAGAAAACTTTTGTTGGCCAACAAGGCGTTGACTGATTGTTGGCTCGTGTGTAGAGAAGTTGGCCCAACAAAAGTTGGAAGTGCAAACACGCATTCTCAGAATCCAGAAAGTGTTCGGTCGTGTAACCTAACTAATTCACAAATCACATTCACCTGAACTTCACACGTCACTGCGTCGATTACTTGACTCATGTCAGTACGCTAGACACAACCGCCAACAGACGATTGTTGAACGTGCGGTCGTACAACAGTCGCACCGTGTGTACGAGGCATTAGATAATAAAAATCGTCCTGAAAAAAAAAAAAAAAACGCGCTATAATCCACCTGCATGCATAAAGTAGTTGTGATGATGTCCGGTTTTACCAACACATGTCAAAGTTGCAAAATTGTGCTTTGGCATTAACATTTGTTTTACCCTTAGGCCTCATACACACGGGCGTTTAAAAAAAGAGCTGTAACGTTGATAGCGACTTTAGGAAAAAAAACGCGTTAAAACGCGATTTTATCAACGTTATGCATTGTCGTCAATGCACGTTTTTCCGCGCTAGCTTTCAGCGGCATTTCTCTGCAAAATTCCCTTCTCTATTCAAATTCAATAGTTCCCTATTGATTTGAATAGAAGCTGCACCATGATGATCCTATTTGCGGGGCGACTTGTGTGTTGTGGATCTTGAAGGGGTACCCCATAAAAAATGAAAAAAAAATTTGCGTGGGGTCCCCCCCCAAGAGGTACCAGACAATTTGGTCTGGTATGGATTTTAAGGGGAACCCCCACACCGGAAAAACTGCGTAGGGTTCCCCCCCCCCAAAATCCATACCAGACCCTTATGCGAGCACAAAGCCGGGTGCCCACACTTGTGATGCCAGCGCCGTCGAGGGGAGGGGGAGAAGAGCGAGCCTTCGGGCGGCCGCATCGCTGGAGCCTGGGACAGGTGAGTGTCCAATTGTTAAATGTCAGCAGCTACACTTTTTGGAGTGGAACTCCGCTTTAAGTTCAGTCTGTGAAACAACAAGAGGGGGGGGGGGGGGGTTCTACTGCAGGGGCTGACAGGTGCATTTCTCCCTTCTAGAAGAGCCTGTCTATTTACAGCGGCCGCTCAGTAAAGCTGCAGAAATAGCGAGGCACCTGCGCCAAAAGTCTCTTTTTTTTGTGTGTAAAAATAACAACCATGTCATACTTACCTCCTCTATCATAGGCGTGCACAGGGGGTGTGCCAGGTGTGCCTGGGCACACCCTAATCACTCCAAGCACATTAGCATTACTGCTCTGTGTGCCGGTGGAGAGATGGGAAATATCTCCCTCTGACCAGTTCCACCATTATTGAAGAGCTACCGTACTTCTATTTCACTGAACCGCCTCTGCTATAAGAGTGTGTGTGTCTGTCTGTGTATATATATAAACGGGCGTACCTACAGAGGTTGCAATTGCAACCGGGGCCCGTGCTCCAGGGGACCCATGTGCCTCCCTTGTACACCTGGATAGGAGGGGAGGCGGGGGCAGCATTTAGAGCAACAAATCTCCTCCATTTTCCTCCTAATGCAGGAGATTGGTTCCTCTATGTGCCGCCCCCACCGCCCCTCCTATCCAGTTTACTTGTCTTCTGCTGTTCCCAGGGTGCTTCCCTGGTCCCCCCCACAGAGCTGCTGTCTTCCCCCCTCCTATAGAAGATGTGCCATGATGGAGAGATGGGAACGGTCATTAAATTTGTCATTTACCGGCTCCTTCCTTTTCTGAATGGACAGAGTCAGTGATTGGTACCAATTGGTTCATTCATAACTGAAGCATAGTAAACATTTTTTACTATACTTCCATTTCTGAATGAATGGGAGGCTCGGTGCACAATTATTTGTTTATTCGGTGGGGCCGTAATAAAAGGACCCAAGACCGGAGTAAAGGGCCCCAGGATCAGTGGGAAGAGGGAAGGGCCCTGGCCAGGGGTCAGGGGGGCCCTTCATATTGTCTTGCACCGGGGCCCTGAAGGTTTTAGTTATGCCTCTGTATATAAATATACTGTTAATGTGTGTTTGAGCTTTGGGGTGCACTCCTATGTTCTCTATGCAGTTGGTTTTGCACAGAACAGCCCGGATTCTCCTCTTCTTGGGTCCCTCTTCGGTGCTGCTGGTCCCTCCCTTTTGCTGAGTGCCCCTCAGTAAGCAGCTTGCTATGGGGACGCCCGAGCCGCAGCTCCGTGTGTCCATTCAGACATCGAGCCGCAGCCCGTCCCTGCCCCCTCTCTCTCCTCATTGGCTCACTGACTTTGATTGACAGCAGCGGGAGCCAATGGCGCTTCGCTGCTGTTTCAGCCAATGAGGAGGGACAGCCGAGTCTCTCGTGCAACATCGCCGAATAGGGATGGGGCTCAGGTAAGTATTGGGGGGGGGGGGGTGCTGCTGCACACAGAAGGCTTTTTATCTTAACCACTTCAGCCCCGGAAGGATTTCCCCCTTTAGGACCAGAGCACTTTTTGCGATTCGGCACTGCGTTGCTTTAACTGACAATTGCACGGTCGTGCGACGTTGTACCCAAACAAAATTTGCTTCCTTTTTCCCCACAAATAGAGCTTTCATTTGGTGGTATTTGATCCCCTCTGCATCATTTCTGATCACCGCTATAAATAAAAAAGAGCGACAATCTTGCAGAAAAAAACAATATTTCTTACTTTTTGCTAAAATACAAATCTCAAAAAAATATAAAAAAACATTTTTTTTCATCGGTTTTGGCCGATTTATATTCTTCCTCATATTTTTGGTAAAAAAAAAAAATCGCAATCACCGTTTAAGTTGCCACGTTTACGGATGATGAGAATTAATTTATGGGGTTTTTATTTTTTTTAAATATATTTTACTTGTAATGTCAGCGATTTTTAGCGAGACTGCGACATTGCGGCGGACATGTTGGACCATTTTGACACTTTTTTGGGACCATTGGCATTTATACAGCGATCAGTGCTATAAAAATGCACTGATTACTGTGTAAATTCCATTGGCAGTGAAGGAGTTAACCTGGAGGGGGCGCTCTAAGGGTTAACTGTGTTCCCTCAGTGCTTTCTAACTGTATGGGGGCTGGGCTGGTAGGGGGAGGGGAGTGATCACGGCTTCCATATACAGGACGCCTGTGATCACCGCCCTTCCCCCTCTATGAGAACGGAGTTTACTTACATGGACCTCCGTTCTCCCACTGCGGGGGGAGCCATCGCGGGTAGCCGGCGGAGTCGAGTCCCCCCTACCCGCTCCCTGGCCCCCCGGAACACAGTGAGCGTGCGCCTCCGGTGGCGCGCACGCGCTCACAATACTCATTCTTGCGGCCGCCGTCAGGTGACGACGGTTTGCGATAACCAACCACTTTGCCGCCGTCAAGCCACGGCGGGCGGTCGGCAAGTGGTTAATGCATAGAAAGCACCTTCTGCCTTTACAACCGCTTTAAGTATTCTGGTCGATTTTGCTGTGTTGTAAGTGTGGATTTCTGCCTCCGTTCTCCCACTGCGGGGGGAGCGATCGCGGGTAGCCGGCGGAGGTCGGGTCCCCCCTACCCGCTCCCTGGCCCCCCGGAACACAGTGAGCATGCGCGCCTCTGGTGTAACAATACTCGTTCTTGCGGCCGCCGTCACGGTTTGCGATAACCAACCACTTTGCCGCCGTCAAGCCACGGCGGGCGGTTGGCAAGCGGTTAATGCATAGAAAGCACCTTCTGCCTTTACAACCGCTTTAAGTATTCTGGTGGATTTTGCTGTGTTGGAAGTGTGGATTTCTGCCCCACTAAAATAACTTTCTATCTTCACTTTGAAAACTGTTAGAACATCAGAATTTGGCACAAAATCTGGGAAATAATTCAGCTTGTTGAGATAATGGCAGCGCAGATCCCGCTTTGGGCTGAACGCCCCCTCTCAGCGATAGCGGATGATGGCTCTCTGATCTGCAAAGCAGTTGGAAGGATGCATGGCCAACGCACAAGGCTTCTGTGCGCAGTACCTGACCCCTTCACTTTATATTATTATAAATCTTTATTTCTTCTGCCTTCAGCCGTGAGCTAATCTCCAAATGAGAATAACAGACGTGGAGATAGAAAACAGAAGGTGTAATTGGGGTGGAATTTTCATTTCCATCAGTATTAATTTTCAGCTCCTGGAGCCCTGCAATATCTTCCCGGCTTTTATCATTTTCTGCCGCAGCAAACGTTAAAGAGAACCTCTCCTGCAAAGTTCAAGCAGTGTTGGCGGGAGCTCGTCTCTGCACCCGACCCGCTTCATACACTATATTACCAAAAGTATTGGGACGCCTGCCTTTACACGCACATTTTATTTTTTATTTCAAGTACTTATATAGCGCTGTCAATTTACGCAGCGCTTTACATATACATTGTACATTCACATCAGTCCCTGTCCTCAAGGAGCTTACAATCTAAGGTCCCTAACTCACATTTATACACATACAAGGGACAATTTAGACAGGATCCAATTAACCTACAGCATGTCTTTGGAGTGTGGGAGGAAACCGGAGTACCCGGAGGAAACCCACGCAGGCACAGGGAGAAGCCCCTATTCATGAGTCTGGCACCGGGCGCATGAATTACAGTGGTGGGGGTGTTTTTTTTTTAAGCACCTGATTAGAGCCATAGACTCCAATATGCTTAAAAATAGAGCGGACTCGGAGCGCAGCCTCCACTCTAATTTATCCCAAAGGTGTTCTGTTGGGTTGAGGTCAGGACTCTGTGCAGGCAAGTCAAGTTCTCCCATCCCAAACTCGCTCATCCATGTCTTTATGGACCTTGCTTTGGGCACTGGCGCAAATCATTTGGTGGATGGGGGGATTATGGTGTGGGGTTGTTTTTTAGGGGTTGGGCTTGGCCCCTTAACTCCTTCAGATCCGCGCTATAGCCAAAGTACGGCTCCAGCGCGGATCTGAATTTCCGGGACGTCGTCCCCTGTGCACGCTCTCGGCGGCGGCAAGCATGCGCGCGGCCGCCGCACGCTGCGTGGGTGTGCCCACGTATCGGGCGGACTCGATGTAAACGCGGCAGTTCTCCATTCTGTGACAGTGGACATGACAGATCTACTGATTCCTGTCACTGGGATCAGTTAGATCTGTTATGTCCCGACCAGCCCAGCCTCCTCGCAGTTAGAACACAGCCAGGGAACATTGTTAACCCCTTCACTGCCAATGACATTTACACAGTAATCAGTGGATATTTAAATTTCTGATTGCTGTATAAATGTCATTGGTCCCAAAAAAGTGTAAAAAATGTTCGACATGTCCGCTGCAATGTCGCAGTCCCGATAAAAATCGCCATTACTAGTATATAAAAAAAAAAAAACGCCATAAATCAATTCCCATAGTTTGTAGACGCGATAACTTTCGCGCAAACCAATCAATAAGCACCAATTGTGATTCTTTTACTAAAAATATGAGGAAGAATATATATCGGCCAAAACTGATGAATTTTTTTTTTTTTTTTTTGGATTTGTATTATAGCAAAAAGTAAGAAATATTGTTCTTTTGGCAAAATTGTCGCTCTTTTTTTGTTTATAGCGGCGATCAGAAATGACGCAGAGGGGATCAAATACCACCAAAAGAAAGCTCTATTTGTGGGGGTAAATGATAATAATTTTGTTTGGGTGCAACGTCGCACGACCGCGCAATTGTCATTCAAAATGCGACAGCGCTGAAAGCCTAAAATTGGTCTGGGCAGGAGGGGGGTTTAAGTGCCCAGTAAGCAAGTGGTTAAGGGAACTCTCAAGGCGTCAGCATACCAAGACATTTTGGACAATTTCATGCTCCCAACTTTGTGGGAAGAGTTTGGGGATGGCCCCTTCCTGTTCCAACATGACTGCCAACCAATGCACAAATCAAGGTCCATAAAGACATGGATGAGCGAGTTTGGGGTGGAGGAACTTGACTGGCCTGCACAGAGTCCTGACCTCAACCCTATAGAACACTTTTGGGATAAATTAGAGCGGAGATCTTCTTGTCCAACATCAGTGCCTGACCTCACAAATGCTCTTCTGGAAGAATGATCAAACATTCCCATAGACACTCCTAAACCTTGTGGACAGCCTTCCCAGAAGAGGTGAAGCTGTTATAGCTGCAAAGGGTGGACCAACTCAATATTGAACCCTATGGGTTAAGACTGGGATGCCATTAAAGTTCATGTGCGTGTAAAGGCGGGTGTCCCAATACTTATGGTAATACAGTGTATGCTTTAGTTTGTGCTCTATAGTGAATAGGTGAGTTGTATTATGTGTTGTTTTGTGTTATTGCATGTGTTTATGTGTTGTGGTTTGTTTTCTCTCTCTCTTTTCCCTTTGCTGTGCATTGTACCAATAATATCTGGTAGGACCTGTGTTTATTTTATACCTATGTTATCCACTTCAAGCGTTGCTTTGCCATGTACTTGTATGAGAAAGTCTCCTGTTCTCTTTATATTGCTTCCTTTGTGTGAAATCCCAGGTGGTCCTGCCAGTCCTTCTGCTGTCCTATTAAAAACTGACCACACTGAGCAGGAGAGAACAGCATGGTCGGTTCTCTAGCTATGCTGGGAACTCAGTGTTCTCTTCTCCAATGATCAGACTCGTCCTGGCACGCCCCCGCTCGGTGTGCTGCTGCTTCTTTTCCTCCCAGCTCTTATGCAGCTGAGAACAGAAGGAAAAAAGGTATTTATAATGTCGTTTTATAAAGTATCTATACACAAATGTTTTGCCTTTCATTTCTTTTTTAAATGGAATGGGTTGTTTTACAAAATGATCATTTACAATCACTTTAACCTCTGGAAGGTTTTACCCCCTTCAAGGCCAGGCCATTTTTTGCTATTCAGCACTGCACTACTTTAACTGACAGTTGCTCTGTCATGCCACGCTGTACCCAAATTAAATTTATATCATTTTTTTTTCACACAAATAGAGCTTTGTTTTGGTGGCATATGATCATCACTGGGTTTTGTATATCTTTCCAATATAAAAAATATATATATGTGTCTTACTTTCTGTTATAAAACATATCCAATAAAGAAATCAAATGTCTTTATAAATTTAGGACAAAATGTAGTCGGCTACATCTTTGATAAAAAAAAAGGTCCCAATTAGTGTAAGTTGATTGGTTTATTCGAACGATATAGCGTCTTCAATTTATGGCATATATACTGGAATTTTTAATTTTTATTTTTTTTAAGCTACTAATGGTGGCGATCAGCGACTTATAATGGACCCATTATTACATATACACCCCCTTTGAGACATTATCATTATAATTTTGATAAAAATAAAATATCTCTAGGATTCTAGCGCCATCATTCCACTACCTCAAACATAATGGGAGGTGATCACAAGAGATGGTCAGAGACTGCAGGCATGATACAGGAGCTGGCCAGAGACTGCAGACATGATACAGGGGATGGTCAGAGCCTGCAGACATGATAAGGAGATGGTCAGAGACCATGGACATGATACAAGAGATGGTCAGAGACTACAGACATGATACAAAAGATAGTCAGAGACCATGGACATGATACAAGAGATGGTCAGAGACTACAGACATGATACAAAAGAGAACAAAAACCATACGAATATGGGAAAATCTGTGTTAATTAATAAATATATCCTAAAAAGCAGCCAGCACTATGTGATTGATCAGCAAATACATATATAGTATATATAAGATAAAGCCCACATGCGGCGCTATATGAAATTAGCAAAGTCTTTTCATTAAAGAGAGGACAAAAGGAGCCCACACCAGCACCAGTGCAAAAGACTCGCTCATGTGGGCTCCTTCTGTCCTCTCTTCAATGAAAAGACTTTGCTAATTTCATATAGCGCCGCATGTAGACTTTATGATACAAAAGATAGTCAGAAACTGCAGATCTGATACAAGAGATGGTCAGAGACTACATGATACAAGAGATAGTCAGAGACTGTGGACATGATGCAAGAGATGGTCAGAGACTTCAAACATGATACAGGAGATGGTCAGAGACTGCAGACCTGATACACGAGATGGTCAGAGGCTGCAGACATGATACAGGAGATGGTCAGAGACTGCAGACATGATACAGGAGATGGTCAGAGACAGCAGACATGATACAAGAGATGGTCAGAGACTGCAGACATGATACAGGAGATGGTCAGAGACTGCAGACATGATACAAGAGATGGTCAGAGACTGCAGACATGATACAAGAGATGGTCAGACACAGCAGACATGATAAAGAGATGGTCAGAGACTGCAGACATGATACAAGAGATGGTCAGAGACAGCAGACATGATACAAGAGATGGTCAGAGACTGCAGACATGATACAGGAGATGGTCAGAGACAGCAGACATGATACAAGAGATGGTCAGAGACTGCAGACATGATACAGGAGATGGTCAGAGACTGCAGACATGATACAGAAGATGGTCAGAGACTGCAGACATGATACAAGAGATGGTCAGAGACTGCAGACATGATACAAGAGATGGTCAAAGACAGCAGACATGATACAAGAGATGGTCAGAGACTGCAGACATGATACAAGAGATGGTCAGAGACAGCAGACATGATAAAGAGATGGTCAGAGACGTCAAACATGATACAGGAGATGGTCAGAGACTGCAGACATGATACAAAAGATGGTCAGAGACTGTGGACATGATACAGGAGATGGTCAGAGACAGCAGACATGATACAAGAGATGGTCAGAGACAGCAGATATGCTGCAATAGACTTTCAGAGACCGTGAACATGCAGTAGGAGTTGTTGTAGACTGGGGACATGCTTCAGGAGACAGTCATAGACTGGATAAATATTACATAAGACTGCTAAAATACATTGCTATAACAAGGAGAAACACAGATTAGCATCCGTAGGGCCGCATTAAAAAGTGGTGCATATGGCCCCCTGGCTGCAGGTTGGGCACCAGGGATTTAGGTAGACTGCCTTCTAAAATATATCCATTTCAGTTAGTAACTCATTGCTGTATATTTGATCTCCCATGTTGCAATGACAGTGAAAGCTTTCTCCTCTCTCTACTGTCAGATGGAGTTCAGTTTCAAAACCTCGAGGTGCGTGAATAATGTTACATTTCAAAGAACACTTTACAAATGGTTTTAATAATCTTACTGTTTCCATGTGCGCTTCGGAGCTGAGAGAGGGACAGGAGGCGATAAAACCCAACATGGGAAGAGGCGCCAATTCGCCCTTTAATATCTTGACATTTACAGTATCTCACAAAAGTAAGTACACCCCTCACATTTGTGTAAATATTTTATTATATCTTTTCATGTGACAACACTGAAGAAATGACACTTTGCTACAATGTAAAGTAGTGAGTGTACAGCTTGTATAACAGTGTAAATTTGCTGTCCCCTCAAAATAACAACACACAGCCGTTAATGTGTAAGCTGAAGTGGTTAATCAAAGGATGCCACAATTTAAAATATGGGACCAATCAGAGTACAGCACTCCTACTGATACCTCCTAAAGAGTATTTTCATCTTTGAGCGTCTACCCTCCTAAGTCCTTGATTTCTTGCACAGCAGATTGTATTTCTTTTGATTACTTTGATTACATTTGTTCTTTTCAATTGACATGTTTGGCCTGTTTTTGAAAAATGAATGATTGAATTTTCTGTAGTTTGCTCATTTCTCTTTGAGGGCTATGTGCACTGATGTATGTTATAGCTACAAACTGTAACCTCTGTATTCTCCTTAAAATTCTTCAATAAGTATACAACTTAAAGTGGATGTAAACCCACTCACCCAGTATAAACTAATGGCACAGTATTAATGTATTTATACATTCAAGCCTCCTGCATGTATCCCTACCTTGCAAATGTCACCCACTTCAGCAGTAGCAGCCCCACAAATCTCTGGAATCAGTGGGTCGGTCTCTTTGCTGGAGCTCGGTGGGTGGAGTCGTGATGTCACCCACCTCCACACTCTCCTACTTTCCTATTCCTGAGTTTTGAGAAACATCCAGTAAAAATTCAGGAAAGTCACCACATGACTTCAGCTTGCCCATTCATTTTGAGGTGTGGAGCAGCCAATCCTGGGAGAGCTGGAGAAGAAAGGGGGGGGTGTGAAGCTCTGTATGCTTGTGCATGAGATAAGGAAATGAGCTGTCAGTCACAACATGGGGGAAGGAGTAGTCACTTATTTCTGTGTGTCTGTTTTTTCTTACTGAAAAAAGATAAGAGGATTGCTCAGAGCTGGATTAACTCTTTGGCAGACTACTCAGTCTTTTTTCTGCCATCACTTTTCTATATTTCTATGTTTCTAATCTACATTCCTCCTTCTATTTCTGTACATGGATGACGGCACTGTAAATATTTTAATCTAAGTACAGTGAAACCTTGGATTAAGGGAATAATCTGTTCCAGGAGAATGCTTGTAATCCAAAGCACTCGTATATCAAAGCATGGTTTCTCATAAGAAACAATGGAAACTCAATTCATTCGTTCCGCGGCACTGCTTGTCAATGCAGTACTGTATGTGGCCAGAGGTCCTAATCTGTTGTGTGCAATACCGTATGTGGCCAGAGGTGCGGTGCCACTGGTGAGGCTCGGAAACGGCTGGAAACATTCGGAAATTAACTGTTTACACTTTCGGTATTTCCAGGTATTTCCGAATGCTTCCGGGGATCTCCGAGGCTCACCAGCGCCCCCGCTCCTCTGGCCACATGTGGCATTGCATGCACAGAGGCTTAATTCTGCTCGTTATGTGAGACAGAGCTCGCAAACCGAGTCAGAATTTTTTTAAAAACTGCGAAACGCTCGTTAACTGCGTTACTCGCATTCCGAGGTTTTACTGTACCTTTCTCCTAATGGATATACAGCTGTCACATGACCCAGCTCTCTCCCAGTCTGTCTGTAGGGAAACATAATCAGGAGGATATCTCAAAAAATACGTCATTACTTTGACATTTAATAGCAGTGGCATGGCTAGCTGCCATATCCCCGGTATCATTTTTTACTATGGGCAACTCCGTGTCGGATAAAAGTGGTCCCGCGGGTGCATTCGCCGCAGGATCACTTTTTGAGGTGGCAGGAGAGGTGCCCCCCCTCCTGGTCGTTTCCGGACTTACCGGAGCCATCGGTAAAGCCCAGAAGTGATCCGATGTGGCCGGTTGCTGGGCAGGAAGTCGAGTGAGGGCAAGAAAGCCCCGACTCTTGGAGGACCGGAGCAACCTCTGACATCACTTCCGGTTCTCGGCCATAAACAAATGATTTTTTTTTTCCCTGACTAGTTGACTTGGACCGCGGAGCCCTTTCCCCCTCCCCTTCTCCTCTTCTTTATCTTACTTACCTTTCCCTTTTTTCTTCACTTATCTTTCTCTTTTTCTTTTGTTTTTGGATTTTGGTGTTGGGAAGCCCAAGCTGCATGCCTCCGAGTTTATCAGGGGGTTTGGCTTTCCCCATCCATTTGTGTGGGGGGTGTCCATACTTTGGTGTGGGCGATGCCCTATGGGCCTTCCTAATCTGTATTGTTGCCTTACTGCGGAGGGACAGGCAGAGACCTTAAAGGAAACAGTTGGCACTGCAGATATATTTTTTTTTAATTCTTGGATAAAACTGTGAATAAAACAGCATAATAGAATATGATTATATATCTCGGAGACAAAGGATTTGGTTGTCTCGGAGAGTATAGCTAGTGGTCATGAGGAGGGTCCCAGTTGTCCTTCTCATTGTATCTATGCAACTATTTAGTATAACTTTCTACTTTTATACAACATGAGATTTAAATTCTGAAGTTATATATTGTTATGAATCAATGCTGAAATCTCCTTATTTTTGGTCAATGAAAATCTTTTCATGAAAAGAAAAAAAAAAGTAAAATAAATCAGGGGAAAAAAAAGTAATGTGCCCCATCCCTCCATGTTCGTGCGCAGAAGCAATTGCGTCATGCCCACATATGAAAATGGTGTTCAAAGGTATCGCTATAATCGTTAGAGTGAGAGCAATAATTCTAGCACTAGACCTCCTCTGTAACTCTAAACAGGTAACCTGTAAATTATTTTTAAAAAGTCACCTATGGAGATTTCTATGTACCGTAGTTTGTCGCCATTCCACGAGCAGGCGCAATTTTGAAGCATGACATGTTAGGTATCTATTTACTCCGCGTAACATTATCTTTCACAAAATTTTGGTAAATATTGTGTTTTTTTAATTTTTAATTCATTAACCACTTCAGCCCCGGAAGGATTTCCCCCTTAACTACTTTGCACCCGCAGGCAGTCATATGACGTCCTGGACTTTGAGTGGCGATATCTGAATGGTGCCTTCAGCTACAGGCATCATTCATATACCGTTTTTCAGACCCGGCGATTCTCTGCAAGATAAAAGTGGTCTTAATGGCAGATACACCGCAAGATCACTTTTATCGGTGGTGGCTAGAGTTGAGCGAACCTCTGGAAGTTCGGGTTCTGCTGGTTCGTCTGAACTTCGGGACAAAGTCCGGTTCGGGTCCGGACAGGACCCGAATTTTGACTCTGACCCCGAACCCCATTGAAATCAATGGGGGCCCAAACTTTTAGGCTCAAAAATGGCTGTAACAAAGTCCTGGAAAGTCCTAGGGGTCTGCAAAAGGAAGGAAAATGGGGGTAAGGGTCGGACAAGTGCCCTACGAAGAAATGGGGATAGGGAAACAAATAACTTAAACAAATTTTTAACCTAAAATCACATAAAAAATGAAAAATGGAGGTGGATGTGGAGTTGGAGGTTGAGGAGGCGGTGAAAGTGGTGGTGGAGGAGGAGGAGGTAGCCAACACTTTTTTTTTATTTTTGGAATTTTTTTGTTTTTTTTTAAACCAGCAATGTAGATGCACTTTTTAATTTTGTGCAAGAAACAATAATCTGTCCCTTTAAGCAACAGTAGGAACCTCTCCCTATAGAACTAGGAGATGATTTTAGATTCTAAAATCATCTCCAAGTTGTACAGGGAAAGCCTCCAGCTGTTGCTTTAAGGGAAAGATTAGTGTTCTAAAATCATCTTCAAATTGTGTGGGAAAAGCCTATATCAGCCGCAGGGAGCCATATTAGTGTTCTAAAATCATCTTCAAAGTGTATGGGAAAAGCCTATTGCAGGCACGGGGAGCCATATTAGTGTACTAAAATCATCTTCAAAGAGTATGGGAAAAGCCTATTGCAGGCGCGGGGAGCCATATTAGTGTTCTAAAATCATCGGTTGAGG
>BLSH010131926.1:1512077-1523305 GCA_018402905.1 Glandirana rugosa | reverse complement strand
ACTCAGAAATGGTGTAAGAAACAGACAATACACACTATCAAATACGAATGACAACCCTGACCTATCCCGCCGGAATCGCCGGTCCAACCACCCAAGACGGGGACCGCGTCGCCCCCAGTACAGGCGACGCAGACCCCATCGTGACCGCCTGCGCACCCACGTCGGAGGGCGTCCCCACCAACCGAGGGGCCTGCGCTGCGTGGGAGTGGGTCACGGCAACCGCCCACGCCCCCTCCGTCACGACGGCCGCCGTCGACCGCACAGACTCTGCCGTTTCCCCCTCCACATACACACAAAACTCCCGGGGGAACCCCGAGTAGACTTCGTCCTTCATTCCCTGTCCTATACTCTAAAGGAAGCAAGGAAAATATATCTATATACTCACCTCTCCATATCCTGTCCCTTACTTCCTGCTTCAGATGAGCCCCAAGGGGGCCCTCAAAACACACATACACCTCCCCCTTTGCCGTCTCAGACACGCCAGCTGCCGCCGGCAGCACTGCCTCCCCCGCACCCGCCAACGGCACTGGGTGAGGGTGCGTCGCGTCCGGGGAGCCAACCACCCCTGCGGGAGGCTGCACCCACGCGTCCGCCAGTGCTACCCCAGACGCAGCGGACATGACCCCCGCTGCGCCAGGGGCAGAACCCACCAACCTGGCCGCTAAGGCCGCCCTATCCAGTCCCAACAGTAAGCATAAACTATCACACATAACAGACAAAGAATGTGGTAAAGACTCACCAGGCTGCCCGGGTGGAGCCCCCGCAGCCGCTGATCCGGACTCCATCGCCGCTGGCCCAACCGCATCCGCATCCTCAGAACTGGACCTTTCGCCCTCAGACCGAGGCGACGATCTCCCAGGGCGTGTGCGGATGACATCATCATCTGGGGAGCCAGGCCGCTGGACCACCGCCCGCCTCACCGAAGGCCTCCTCCCGCGACCCGACCGCCTCCTCTTCGTGGTCGACTCGTCCACCCCGCAGCGTCTGTCGTCTTCTTCCGGGCCGGCCGCACTGCGCGTGCGCCGCGTGGAGGTGCCAGCCGCTCTCCCCGACTGACAGGCCCCTCCGGCACCACTCCCCCGCCGAGTCGGCCCCCCGGCCAGGACCTCGCCAGGTGGGGCCACCGCACTCCGCTCACTCCCTCGCCGCCCAGGCGGGGCGGGAGAAACAGACACCGCCCTACCCCACCTGGCAGAGCCGCGCCTGTGAAGGGGATTCCTCCTGGGGGACCCGCCCGCCACTGGCTGAGGAGGCTGGGCCGGTCCTCCCAAAGGGTCCGCTACCGGGCTCCCATGATGGCGCCTCGCTCCTGGGGATGCGGCCGGGCTGTACCGCTCCGGCGGCCGCGACCACCGAGCGCGCGCCGGTACCCGCTCCCCCTCCGTGGACAGGTCCACACCTAGTTCTTCCACCCTCTCCTGCAGCCAGCCTGCGCCGCGATGGGCAGCG
This sequence comes from Glandirana rugosa, assembly GCA_018402905.1. NCBI lineage: Eukaryota > Metazoa > Chordata > Amphibia > Anura > Ranidae > Glandirana > Glandirana rugosa. Next base: position 1,521,856 of record BLSH010131926.1, on the reverse strand, counting down.
GCCGCACGGAGCTGGCGCAGGATCGCTTCAATCTCCATGGCCTAGTTCACAGCAGCAGAGAACGCAGGTCCTCCTTGATCCTCAGTTGTTCCCGCTCTGTCTCTGGGAACCGCGCCCTTCCCCTAAATACCTGGCCCGCCCTCTGCTGCTGCCTAAACCTCCCCTTATAATTTTAACTCCTGGGCGCCCAGGGCACCCTGTCATGCGGCCCCTGCGCTGATATATACTTTTTATATATTGCTGCGGGCCCTTCTGATCATAGACACAAAGGGAGCGGGCGGCATCTGTAGTCCCACCCACTGTGTCCGACTGTCTCTACACTCTGTACTTCCTGCCTTGGACTTCGGAGGAAAATGGAGCAGAGAACATGCAAGGTAGCAGTACTGCTGCTAAGGAGCTGAGCCTCCCTCTTTCCTTTTTGATTGCTTGCTGCCTGAGAGACGGCCATCACAGACCACTTACCACCACTGCTGTGCTGTCATTGAGGTAAGTGAGTCTGTGGCAACTGGCAAAATTATTCACTAATCACCCAAGTCGTTGTGTATAACCGTATGTTGTGGTGCTGACTGCAGAGCCAAAGGGCTGAGGGGTTACCAGGCACAACAACATTGCTGCCATAGCCAGGCTGGACTGTTTGCTGCCCTCAGTGCCCTGGCCCTTTTTTAATTGTGTTGAAAAGGCAATAAGCAGCCCTGGTTCACACTAGGATGTGGTGCAGAAAACCTGCAACAAATCTTCCTCACAAGGCTGTCTTTAACGTCATTGTTGAGGGGCACAAAGCAGCTGCCCCTTGCACCTGCGCTGCCCGTAAATAAGATGTAAATAATACTGGGGTGGAGTTGGACTACAGCTGTGCGGCTTGGTTCCCGGCTTGGTGCTCCGTCATCTCTTCTAATTCCCAACCAACCACTGCCTGACCTACCGTCATGTGGCCTACACATCCCCCTAACAGCCAATCACTCCACCCTCTAACAACCAGACCTGTGATCAGTGGGGAGGAGAGGTAGAGATGGCTCCTCCCTCCTCTGTACAGTCCATGCTGAAAGTCTGGAACCTGTCCTTATTGTCGGTGTCACACAGTAAGTAAATGACATGTGTGGGGTGTGGGGACACTGACAGCACCTGTTATGGTGATCAGGAAGGACCATTGTGAGTGTTCAGCAGACAATGTACAGGGATAGGAGATAAGACAGTACATGGATGGTCTCTGACCATCTCCTGTAGTACAACTGCAGTTTCTGACCATCTCCTCCAGTATGTCTGCAGTCTCTGACCATCTCCTGTAGTACATCTGCAATTTCTGACCATCTCCTGTAGTACGCTTGCAGTCTCTGACCATCTCCTGTAGTAGTCTGCAGTCTCTGACCATCTCTCATAGTACGCCTGCATTCCCTGACCATTTCTTGTATGCCTGCAATCTCTGACCATCTCCTGTAGTACACCTAGAGTCTCTGACCCTCTCTTGTACTATGTCTGAAGTCTCTGACCATCTCCTGTACTATGTCTGCAGTCTCTGACCATCTCCTGTATTATGTCTGCAGCCTCTGACCATCTCCTGTACTATGTCTGCAGTCTCTGACCATCTCCTGTACTATGTCTGCAGTCTCTGACCATCTCCTGTACTATGTCTGCAGTCTCTGACCATCTCCTGTAGTACGTCTGTAGTCTCTGACCATCTCTTATACGCCTGCAGTCTCTGACCATCTCACATAGTATGTCTAGCAGTAAATAAAATGCACAACCCTTTGGTGTGTCAGGGGCTGCAATTGAGGCCCTGAAAACCTCATCACTGGGATGCAATCTCAAACCAAGCTATGCATCCACACAACAAATGGAGTGTATGAGAGTCAGAACAAGCTGTTCTGGTTTAAAGTAGACCTTTCACCATGAAGGCCTCTTTCACACACAAACTGCAGTCCCTACTTTCATATGTGTTTGTGCTCTGCTCATTGCTAATAACACGTTCTAGGAGTTTTCTGTCTATTGGTGAGTCCCCCACCTCCCCAGTCCATTGTGTGCAGGCAGTGAGCTGATGTGCTGTAACCTCCAGCAACCAATCAGTGAGTGGTAATGATGCGCTGTAACCTCCAGCAACCAATCAGTGAGCAGTCATGATGTGAACGGGGGGGTGAAGAAAATGTTTGCCCAGGGTCCAATCAATATTAAAAGTGGCCCTGGTCCTGCACTACATTCAAATTGCACTGTCCTTGCAATCTACAGTGGGTGTCAGTGAAATCTTACCGACAACCCAAATGCTCTGTACAATGGTTTTGCACAGAGTCACCCTGATCCTCCTCTTCTCTATGTGCCACAATAGAAACCTGCTTGCTACGGGGCACACAGTGTATGCTCGCTCCTGTGCTGTGTGGGTCTCAGGAGCCATGCTCCATAGACCCACACAGCGCTGCTTGCGCCCCCCCCAGCTTCACCACTTGGTACCTGCTGCTGAACCCCCCCAGGACAAAAAAATGATCTACGGCCTGCCTAATAAAGTTGCTGGTGAGTGTTTATACTGTCACCAATCAAAAAAGCACACAAAGTTTACAAGTGGAGAATAGTTATTGTATTGGCTCACCACTGATTTTTGACCACCGTGCTCAATCCCAACCTCTAGCCAAATTTGTTGCCCATTTAACTCCTAGACTAAGGCAGGCACTCCACACAGTGCATAAAATTTGATAACTCCTTTAAATAACAGGGGTAATATAACTGATGAACACATTGGAGTCTAAGCACCAAAACGCCAGGGTTTACCTATTTGCGATGAGTAAGCCCAGTAATAATACATATTCCCATATTCCCTAAAACAGGACTTTCAAAACTGCGGCTTAGGGGACAGACTTGCCTGCTCTCATCCAGTCCTCCGGACTCCTTCCACTGACGCAAACAATGGGGCGCTATTCCTTTCACTGATGCGAACGAGGGGGCGCTATTTCTCCCACTGACACCAATAATGGGGCACCTCCCACCACTAATTAGTCACTAGGATCACTTTTAGGGTATATGTTATTATTAGCTGAAAAAACGATCACGGGTTATAGCTGGCAGCTCCCACCATGGCCCCCGGCATATCTGGTTTAACACAGTGATGTACATACACTATATTGTCAAAAGTATTGGGACACATGCCTTTACATGCACATGAACTTTAATGGCATCCCAGTCTTAGTCCGTAGGGTTAAATATTGAGTTGGCCCACCCTTTGCAGCTATGACAGCTTCAACTCTTCTGGGAAGGCAGTCCACAAGGACAGAAGCACATTTCTGAGGTCAGGCACTGATGTTGGATGAGAAGGCCTGGTTCGCAGTCTCTGCCCCAAGTCAAGTTCCTTCACCCCGAACTTGCTCATTCACACTATATTGCCAAAAGTATTGGGCCACCCCTCCAAATCATTTGGTGGAGGGGGGATTATGGTGTGGGGTTGTTTTTCAGGGGTTGGGCTTGGCCCCTTAGTTCCAGTGAAGGGAACTCTTAAGGTGTCAGCATACCAAGACATTTTGGACAATTTCATGCTCCCAGCTTTGTGGGAACAGTTTGGAGATGGCCCCTTCCTGTTCCAACATCACTGCACAAAGCAAGGTCCATAAAGACATGGATGAGCGAGTTTGGGGTGGAAGAACTTGACTGGCCTGCACAGAGTCCTTCAGTACCCTATATGTTTTCATAGGCAATGCTTTAAAAAGGAAGTAAACCCTGCTGTAAAACCTAATGGGTTTACTTCCTCTATATTCCCCTGCAATGTATAAGCACAATAGGCTAATATGCATCGCATACTAGCCTATTATGTGCCACTTACCATCGCCACCCACGCTGTCCCCATAGCAGGGAGCGTCCATCTTCGCCCCTCTTCCTTCCAGGGACCACAAATTCCGGCGATGTGACTGGCTGGAGTCGCGTGACGTCACTCCCGTGCATGCGCGCGGGAGCCGCCAATCGCAGCATGCTGCCAGTGAAGAGGCCATTTCTTCACTGCACATGTGCCGAATGACGTCTGCACATGCCAGTATAGCGTGTATCTCCTAAACCATACAGGTTTAGGAGATATACAGGGAAGCCTGTATGCCTGGGGGACCATTGGAGTGGTCTTGTTTCTGATTCAAGGGAAATCTAGGCCCCCGGATCCATGTTTATGGCCTAGATGCCCCATTACCAACAATGACTGCTTCACACTGTGAGACTCATAACAGATGTTAATATCATCAGTTCAAGCCACCTGTCAAGGGTTTCCTGCTATAATGTGTTTATTATAAGTAGATCTCTCCCATAGTGTGCCTCGTACAGTGAGGGAAAAAAGTATTTGATCCCTTGCTGATTTTGTATGTTTGCCCACTGATAAAGAAATGACCAGTCTATAATTGTATTGGTCCGTTTATTTTAACAGTGAGAGACAGAATAACAACAAAAATATGCAGAAAAACGCATTTCAAAAAAGTTATAAATTGATTTGCATTTTAATGAATGAAATAAATATTTGATCCCCTATCAATCAGCACAATTTCTGGCTCCCAGGTGCCTTCTATATAGGTAACAAACTGAAATTAGGAGCACTCTCTTACAGGGAGTGCTCCTAATCTCAGCTTGTTACTGTTATAAAAGACGTCTGTCTCAGAAGCAATCAATCAGATTCCAGTCTCTCCACCATGGCCACCATGGCCAAGACCAAACAGCTGTCAAAGGATGTCAGGGACAAGATTGTAGACCTACACAAGGCTAAAATATAATGTCCACATGTACATAGTTGATGTATGTTTAAACACTGTATGTGTAGTCCTTAAATCCAAACCCAGTATCAGATATGAATTTCCAAAGTGAAGGAAAAAGAAACAGTCTGTGTAAATATTAGTGGAGATAAGTGATGAACCCATAAATCCACAGGAACTGAAGAGCTTCTCCAAGGGTAGAGACCACCACCAACACCAAACACACTGCCTCTTTACCCAAGGAGTGGACCTCTATCACGGAGGTCAGATGGACATATGGTCGATAACCAAAGTAGCCACTGCAGCAATTCACTTCCAGGACCGGTCATCAGGAACAAAAGTCTCCTTCCCCTGCAGCTCTGCTCTCCCACACGCTCCCGCACTTCAGTCCTCTCAGACGGTAGGCCAACCATATATAAGAAACTAGCAACTCATAGTGTAGTATGCTTCACTAAAACATTTATTGAGAATCAAAGTTTCACTCACATGCTCATCGGTAAAACGATGGTTCGTATTGATTACACCATCAATCTGCATACAGTCCCACAGCCAAGATGGTAGGCACGTCCTCCCAGCGTCTCGAATGAGCAGAGCCGGCTCTACCACTATGCGGACTAGACGGCCGCCTAGGGCGCCCGGTCTCTGTCGATCTGTCACTGCTCTGCATGCATAGATGCAACTTGCAGTACCCCAACCTCTTCCCCCCCCCCCGTAGACCGCTGTGCATCCGGGCATGTTATGTCATTACAGTCACTGGACAGCACCATAGCCGCCCCCCACCCCCACGTGTGGAGGGCGCTCTGCATGATGCATCCTGGCAAAGAAGACATAATGTCCGAGCAGAAGGCAGGAGCTGTCCCAACTTTTCAAGTTAAATTGTCTGTGATTTGTTGGAGGGGCGGTCCTAGCAACCGATCTTCTGTCTGTTACATGGAAAGTTGGACAGCTCCCGCCTTCTCCTCGGACTGCCGCATCCTCTGTCTTCTACCTGCTGTGTAAGGTAAGGGAGGAGGCATTCACATAAAAGTGGCTGTGTTTCAAGGAGGGGGCTGTGTTACAAGGAGGGGGCTGTGTTACAAGGAAGGGGCTGTGTTACAAGGAAGGGGCTGTGTTACAAGGAGGGGGCTGTGTTACAAGGAGGGGTGCTGTGATACAAGGAGGGTGGCTGTGATACAAGGAGCGGGGCTGTGTTACAAGGGGGCTATGTTACAGGGGAGGGGGGCTATGATGTGAAAGAGAGAAAGAGGGCATTGAGGTAAATTGAGGCTGTGATGTAAATTGGGGGACTTGGATGCAAAGATGTCTGTGATGTAAAGCGGACACTGGAATGTAAAGGGGTGCTATATTGCCACTATTTGTCTTCAGGCCAGCTCCAGAGGCGCAGATGTGGACTATGACTGAAGAAATAGGTGGAGAGGCGCCGCCACCCCCCCCCCCCCACCTCCACGTATACATGGGCAGGAAAAAGGGGGTGGAGCCAAGGGGGAGGCAACATGAGGTTCCGCCTAGGATGCCAAAATTCCTTGCACCAGCCCTACGAATGGGTTACAAGACCATCGCCAAGCAGCTTGGTGAGAGGGTGACAACAGTTGGTGCGATTATTCGCAAATGGAAGAAACACAAAATAACTGTCAATCTCCCTTGGTCTGGGGCTCCATGCAAGGTCTCACCTCTTGGAGTTTCAATGATCATGAGAATGGTGAGGAATCAGCCCAGAACTACACGGGAGAATCTTGTCAATGATCTCAAGGCAGCTGGGACCACCAAGAAAACAATTGGTAATACAATACGCTGTGAAGGACTGAAATCCTGCAGAGCCCGCAAGGCCCCCTGCTCAAGAAAGCAGAATGGACAGCCCGTCTGAAGGATCCTTTAAGACCGTGAGTGGGGGAAGGGCCCTGTAAATATATCATATTTACCAGCCCCTTCCTTTCCTGAATGAACACAATAAGTGATCCATAATGATCAATCAATGTGTTCATTCATATCAGAAGCATTGGCTTATGGGGCCCCATATCAGAATGGAGGTTGTCTGGGGGCCCCAGTCAGGTTGTCTGTATGGGGCCCTGTGGTTTCCAACAGCAGCTCTGCGCTACATCTCTAATTGGCATAACTGTATATGGGGGTGGGTGCATAAATGTTTACCTATGTGCAAGATCAGTTCCTTGTGTTTTGTTCACATTTGGCCAATAAAGCTGATTCCGATTCTCAGCTCATACCTACCCTAAAATATCTATTTATCTTCCTACTTTACAAAACCCTGTCTGTATTATTCTGGGAGCTCCTACCGAAATTCTTGAGCCTCGATGAGATTTTCCTCACCTAATTTCATATAAAAGTCCATTCCCAAATATTCAGGTTGATTAAACACGTTTTTTTTTTTTTCCTCCACCGGCCTGGCAGCCATGTGATTTATTCGGCGTTGCCTTGCGTCTGATCAGCTCGGCTTTTAATAACTTGCAGAACAAGGTCATTCTGATTCCCAAGATAGGTATCTAAAATAGCCGAAACATTTATTTTCTCTGGATGGCGTACACCAACAACAAACGTTCTCCGGCAGGAATGAGACCCTTACAGCGGTCCTCCTAAAGTCAGCAGTTATTTTTTGAGAAAGCAAACCAGTAAAAAATCCTAAAATATCCCAGGATTTTCACAGAGACGCTCTCTGCTCTCTGTTACATATCGTTTGCACATTCTCAGACTAAAACTCGATTCGAGTCTGATTTTTGTTTGATTTAATTGGCCAACAAAGAATCTTTTCTGCAGGTTTGCTCAAACAGGATTTTGTCCTGGATGGGTAATATTAAAATCAAGTCATAAAATCCTAGGAATGGGGAAAGCATTTCGCCTCGGAGAATGCCTTAAATAACGTGTCTTGTCCACGATGGATAAACTTTTTGGAGCTCAGCCGTGCCCTGTGCCGCGGAGTTTCTTGGAGACGAGGACCATCAGACTGAAGTCCAAGGAGACGCTTTGGATTGCTGTCCAACCGTGATTACCGAACAGGTTTTCTTGGCAAAATACAAATAGAACTCGAGGCTTATTTCTCGGCACAAGAAAATCCAGACGAGGGTAACTTTTTTTCAGACGTTAATTAACACATCAGTATGTTTTTTGGAAAGTGGGAGGAAATCAGAGCTTCTGGAGGAAACCCAAGCAAATCATCAAAATAGATGTAATCTTTACTGAATGATAATTCATTTGTTCAACAATTGCAATTTTTTTTTAAATAAAATACACGAGTCACCTTTTTTCATTCTCCATTGAATCTCAGTGCTGCTGGTCTTCTATGTACCCCTTGCTCAGTCCCATGGGGGAGGTTGGTATCTTGGGGCCATGGGCGTCCACAGGTAGGGGCAAGGGGGGGCAATTGCCCCCCCCCTGGAATCAGGGATCAGATCAGGGGTTCCCCACTAGGTCCTTATCCTCTTGAGCCATGTATGCAGTTTCTGATAGTCTCTTGGGCTATGTATGCAGTCTCTGACCGTTTCCTGTACCATGTCCGCAGTCTCTGACTGTCTCCTGTGCTATGTATGCAGTCTCTGACTGTCTCCTGTTCCATGTCCACAGTCTCTGACTGTATCCTGTACTATGTCTGCAGTCTCTGACCATCTCCTGTACTATGTCCGCAGTCTCTGACCATCTCCTGTACTATGTCCGCAGTCTCTGACCATCTCCTGTACTATGTCTGCAGTCTCTGACTGTCTCCTGTACCATGTCTGCAGTTTCTGACCGTCTCCTGTATCATGTCCGCAGTCTCTGACTGTCTCCTGTATCACGTCTGCAGTCTCTGACCATCTCCTGGATCACGTCTGCAGTCTCTGGCCATCTCCTGTACTACGTCTGCAGTCTCTGACTGTGATAATGTAATTATGACATTGTCAAAAAGGGGCAGAGCATGGATGACCTTGAAATTATGCCCCCCCCCCTGGAAAAAGTTCTGCGGACGCCCATGCTTGGGGCCCCTGTATATCTTAAAGGGGGCTTCTGGATTTTGATATGCCAAACCCCCCTGCCTGCTGACCCCCACAACAACTGGGACAGGGTTGTGAGAAAAGGCCCTTGTCCTCATAAACATGGGGATGAGTTGCTTTGCCAGGGGGGACTCCTAACTGTGTTGAGGAATTGTGGCCAGGGCTGGCACTACCATTTGGCTAACTAGGCAGCCGGTTGGTAGCAGCTGGTTTCAGGCTATCCTCTGTGCAGTGTCTGTTGTCCTCAGTGTGGAGTGTGGCTCCTGTGCCCAACTGTGATGGCGGAGTGTAGTGCAGATTGGGGATGTCATTGTCTCCTCCCTCCTCTGGTTGCATGGCACATCAGAGAGAGAGAAAAATATACGGCGCAGAGGAAGGCACACTCATGGATTAACCTTGCTATCTCGGGGGTGCTGGCTGAGTATGCAGGTGCAACATAAGGTAGAGAAATTGTCCGGTAACCCGCACACCAGTTTCAATGTTTTATTTCTTAGGAGTCCATACAGACAAAAAGGAGCAGAAGCTAACGCGTTTCACATCCAACTATGGATGCTTAATCATAGCTATGATTAAGCATCCATAGTCGGATGTGAAACGCGGCTTACTGGACAATTTCTCTACCTTATGTAGCACATCAGAGAGCTTCCAATTCATTCATCTGTGCAACTGAGGCTGCAAAGAAAGGGACTGAAAAATCGATGTCCTCAGTCACTTCCGGACATGAGGGGGGGGGGGGGCCCTATCAGGTAGGCTGTATGGGGCCCCATGATTTCTAACAGCAGCCCTGACCCCAAACATACAGTCTTTATAGGGAAGAACAAGGAGACTGCTCTGACTGTTGGGTTGGCTGCACGGCAATGCCGAGCGTGCGGTGAATTTCCTGTGACGCTAGGGCATTAGGTATTTGCAATCATTGAAGAGCTCTCTTCCATTTACTGGCACATGTGCCATTGTTTCTTATGCCAACTTTGACAATAGAGCGCTCAGTATCTACTAACGGCACGTGTCCCGTGGGCACGTGTCCCGCCTGGCTTATTTGAACCTATCGAATTTGCATAGACCACCTACAGATATATCTGGGGGACAAGTTTTCACCTCTCCCCCC
>BLSH010131926.1:1494731-1512067 GCA_018402905.1 Glandirana rugosa | reverse complement strand
CCCCCCCCCCCCCCCCCCCCGCTGCACTGGCCCTCCAATTACTGTGAATTTGGAGGTATATGTCACAATTGTGGTTCGAATACTCTGAGGAAGCGGTTAATTCGGCAACACGCGTATATCTATTCAGCTATACAAGGGATCAGCCGAACTTCATTGCTTATAAGTTATGGCGTTTCTGTCTTATTATTGGCTTTGCACACTGTGACCCTGCCTCTGTTTTTGAATATGACTATGTAAACCTTTTAAAATTTGACGCCATTAATAAAATCTGTATTTTTTTTTACTATTGAGTCACTTGAGTCCGTTTAACATATTTAACCTTTTCAGCCCAGGAAGAATCTCACACTTTAGGACCAGAGCACTTTTTGCGATTCGGCACTGCGTCACTTTAACTGACAATTGCGCGGTCGTGCGTGTTGTACCCAAACGAAATTTGCGTCCTTTTTTCCCCCACAAATAGAGCTTTCTTTTGGTGGTATTTGATCCCCTCTGTGTCATTTCTGATTGCCGCTATAAACAAAAAAAGAGCGACAATTTTGCAAAAAAAAAAAACCAATTTTCCTTACTTTTTGCTAAAATGCAAATACAAAAAAAAAAAATTTTAAAAAACATTTTTTTCATTGGTTTTGGCCGATTTATATTCTTCCTCATATTTTTGTTAAAAAAAAAAAATCGCAATCTGCGTTAATTGATTGGTTTGCGCAAAAGTTGCCACATTTACGAATGATTACAATTCATTTCTAGGTTTTTTTTATTTTTTACTGGTAATGACGGCAATCTGCGATTTGTAGCGGTACTGCGATATTGCGGCGGACATGTCAGACCATTTTGACACTTTTTTTGGGACCATTGGCATTTATACAGCGATCAGTGCTATAAAAATGCACTGATTACTGTGTAAATGCATTGGCAGTGAAGGGGTTAACCTGGAGGGGGCGCTCTAAGGGTTAACTGTGTTTCCTCGGTGTGTTCTAACTGTATGGGGGCTGGGCTGGCATGGGGAGGGGAGTGATCACGGCTGCCATATTCCGGAAGGCTGTGATCACAGCCCCTCCCCCTCTGTCAGAACGGAGATCTGTGTTTACTTACACCGACCTCCGTTCTCTCACTGTGGGGGAGTCATCGTGGGTAGCCGGCAGAGATCGAGTCCTTCCTACCTGCTCCCTGGCCCCCCTGGAACACAGTGAGTGTGAGAGCGTGCTCACAATAAGTTATCATGGCCGCCGTCAGGTGACGCGTTTCACGATAACGAGCCACTTTGCCACTGTCACGCGGCAAGTGGTTAAAGTCCCTACCCTTTTTTTTATTGCTACTGTCTGATGGTTTGGCCCCCACAGGGCCCTGATCTCACCATCATAGAGTCTGTTTGAGATGACATTGAGGCCCCATTCACACCTGAGCGTTTTGTAGCTTGAAGCCGCTGGAGGGGAAAAAAATTTATGATTCTCTATGGAGATGGTTCACATCTCCACTCAAAAACGCCTGAAGCTAAAAGTCTGAAAATGCCTTAAGCCCAAACAAGTTCTGGAAGTATTTTTGTAGCTTGATTTGGGCATTTTTCTACTTTTTACATTGGTGACCTTTTGACCTGTACAAAATCGCGGCAAAAATCGCTGCAAAATCGCAGTATTTCTGCCTGAAAACGCTACGCCCAGGTGTGAATGCAAGTGTACATATTCGTCAGCACACTGTGGATCCTTGTCCAAAATTTTCTTTATTGAAAAAGATCACATCACAGAGATCTGCAACGTTTCGGAGCTGCGCAGGGCCCCTTCGTCAGGCAGGTGTGAATGCAGCCTAAAAGTCGCTGTAAAAATCGTGGCAAATTCGCGCAACTTTCTGCCTGAAAACTACATGCTCATGTGTGACAGAAGGATTTGAGACAGCCAACATCCACAGGAGATGTTTGGAACAACCTACCTGCCGAGGTGGTGCCAGTGTACCTAGAAGAAGTGATGCTGGATTGAAGGCAAAGGGTGGTCACACCAAATATTGATTGGATTTGGATTTCTCTTTTCTTCATTTACTCTCCATTTTGTTAATTGATAAAAATAAATGAACACTTATATTGAAAGTATTCTTCATTTACAGTGTTTTTTCACACCTACCTGAAACTTTTGCACAGTATTTTATAGACACGTTTTCTATAAATGAATTCCTAGGATGTCTCTAAGATGATTGGCTGAAGAAGACCAATTAACTAAACCTATCAATGCTTTTCTATTGGATTTGTGAACAAAACGGGGAGTACAAAGCAGTTTAATTTTCCTGTCTCGTTAACAGATATTTAAGTATCGATAAAAAAAAATCTGTTCTTTGTTACATTTAAAGACTAGCAAACTAATATTAAAACCACAGTTTTTGTAACCACGCTCCTTGGCAGACCTCAAGAGGGGAACTCCCAGTGCCTAATACATTCTTCGCAAACTGTTCACTGAGAAACAAACAGGGGGTAACAATTCCAAAAACTAAGTAATAGCATGTGACTCCGCGCGGCGCATACCTTTCCCTTTCCGCAGCGCTGCCTGAAGTCGAACAATCAAAGTGTGGTTAAGCCATTAAAAGCTAATGCAGGACCAATTGCGCAGCTCCGACCTTCGAAACAATTTTTATCTTGATTCCTACCGGCCGCGGTGAGCTTAGAATTAGTAACCCAAGATAAATGTAGCTACTAAGATTAGCGCAAGACTCTTTGATTCCGTCGCTCCAATTACAACGCGGTTGATCCGCAAGTGCTCTAGAATTCATTGGGTTTGTGTTTTTTCATCGTAAATCCAATTTTAGTCAGTGTTCCTGGAGTGAGTAATAGGTCAAAGATTTAATGGGGTTTTGGGGAGTTCTATAGCCGGCACATCAAGCCTTGTATTGATTTACTAGACCGAACCACAAGATTTTGTTTTACAGCTTCCATGAATTCTTCGGAGTGTCTTTAATTCCTTGCAGGGAGTGGCCGCCTTTGGCAATACAGAGGTCAGAAGGAGGGAGGGTTACCCTTCGTTGGCCAGACGTGAGGGCCACAACAAGATGGTTGCAGAACATTGTTTTCTAGGCTAAGGGTTGCCAAAGGAGGGGCTTTATGGTAAGATATGGCAATTGACCTGAGCACACTGATGAATTGGCTGATCCCAGTCTAGACCTTCTTTTGGCATGTCAGAGCTTGTAGAACTTTAAAATGGACACAGATCGAAGGTAAGCATTTCCATTCACATCTCATTAGGGTTCCTCTATTCCTCTAGAACAGCCTTTATCAACCTTTTTAACACTGAGGAACCCTTGAAATAATTATCCGGTCTCGGGGAACCCCTGCTTAAAATTAAAAATCTACAACTCATGATACATTAGTGTGATGGTCAATGGGAAGAATGCTCCTTACACTTGTGGTCATTGGGAAGAATTACCCCTTACAAATAGCTAAAAAAAACAATGGTATCATTGGGAATTTATCTGAGAGGTAGAAACTTACCATTGCTCGAGGAACCCCTAGCAACCTCTGGAGGAACCCTAGGGTTCCATGGAACCCTGGTTGAGAAACCCTGCTCTAGAAGTTGCTATGGGTTCCTTGAGCTTTGGAGATCAAAATATGGAGGGTTACCTTTCAATGGCACGACAAGACCGTTGCCAAATAGTACTTCTAGGCAAAGAGAAAGCAGAGGGGCTTTATGGTGTGGCAACTGACCTGAGCACCTTACCATTCACTCTATGGCAGCCTTACCCAACCAGGGTTCCTCTGAAGCAGGTTCTATGAACTGTTGCTGAATGACCTCCCATCTGAAGTGCCCACATAGTTCTGGCATCAGAAAGGATACCTTTCCTAACCTCTTGAGGTTGCTAGGGGATCCTTGAGCTATGGAGTCACCTCTTTTGGCAATACAAGGGTCAAAAGAGAGAGGCTTACACCACACTTCACTGGCTAGAAATGAGGGCTACAACATGATGGTTGCAGAATATTATTTTCTAGGCTAAGGGTGGCTAAAGGAGGGTGGTTTGGCATTTGACCTGAGCTCGCTGACGAACGCATTCATCCCAGTCAAGTAAATTGAACACAGATCAAAGGAAGCCTTACTGTTCACTATTTGGCAGCCTTTCTCAACCAGAGTTTCGTGAAACCCCAGGGTTCCTCTGAAGGTTGTCAGGGGTTTCTTGAGCTGTGGCTTATTTCTCCCATCTGATGGTGCCTGCATAGTTCTGGCACCAATACCACAGATGCAGCCAGTGTTGCCAACCTACCAGATTGAAATTTACTGACACGTCACCTAAAATTTACTGGCACAGCCAAGTTATTGCTGGCATTTCCAAAAGTTAAAAAACTACAGTTTTAAGTGCAATATAAGGTAGGTATTAAGGCACAAACCATACTTCTAATTTTATTTTCCATATAGTAAGTAAGTAGCTCAAGGACTGGACTTAGGAGGGCAAGAAATTAGAATGGTTGGCCCACACATGAAATTGACTCTCACAGTGACACTGACAGCAGTGTGCAGCAGCACAGATCACCGACACGACACGTCCCCTCCTGAGTCACAGTGACCGTCTCTCTCCATGCCAGGTTAAGGTGACCAGATTTTTCAAATGAAATCCGGGGACATATTTTTTTTTTTCTTACTAGTAATGGTGGCAATCAGTGACTTATAGTGGGACTGCGATGTTGGGGCAGATAAATTGGACACTAAGTGACACTTTTTATACTTTGGGAACCGGTGACACTGATACAGTGATCAGTGCTAAAAATATGCACTGTCACTGTACTAATGACACTGGCTGGGAAGGGGTTAACATCTAGGGCAATCAAATATGTGCCTAACCAGTGTTTTCTCACTGTGTGGGGAGGTGCTTTTACTAAGGGAAGGCATAGATCCCTGTCCCTGATTTGCAGGAACACAGGATCAATGTCTTCCATACTGGAAGAATAGTGGTCTGCCTTGTTTACAGAAGGATCGGTGGGTACCGGCGGACATCGAGTCTGCCGGACCCGCTGATCGGCTCCGATGCCCAGAAATGCAGGATCACGTATATACACATGATCTTGTGCAGCACAAAAGGGGCACAGAAAATGAAAAAAATGGCACCCCCCCTAAGCTAGTAGGAGTGGCAGAGTGGGGGGGGGGGGGGGTGTAATTCATATATATTTTTTTTAAATTTGGCATTGACTGTCTTTGAAATTGCCCGGTCCCCTGTTCATATCCAATCTGGGGACAAAACCGGGGACAGATTTGGTCCGGGGACAGTGTCCTCAGTCCGGGGACTGTCCCCAGAAACCGGGGACGTCTGGTCACCCTAAGCCAGGTGGTCTCTTCAGTCCCCTCCAGTCCAAACAGCATGGCTCCCGGCTTGCCTTGCTCTTGACCCACAGACCTGCACATGAGGCTTTGACCGCTCCACCCCCTTGCACCATGACATCACACGACACGCTCAGGCACCACCTCTGCTAGACCCCCCGCCCCATTGGCACCACCCAAACCCACTGTAGCAGGCACTTTGGATGGCCTCTGCTGGCTCTGTACCGAAACTGTTCTTCCTAAGTTCCGAGCCGTGTGCCACAGCCATATTTTTTTGGCAACCTTTTCCTGTCACTGGCAGGAGAAAAGTGCGTTTTTTACTGGCTGCAAGTAAAAATACCGACAGTTGGCAACACTGGATCCAACTGCATTACACCAGCTATCGTTTCAGCTGGTTTCTTTTTTTTTTTTTTCAAAATCATTTTTTATTTATTTCTTACATCATAGATAGTTACAACGTCATAGGAACATCAGTACAGTAACATGAAGAACAGGGTAAAGGTAATAATCCAAGCAATTTTTAGGATTAGGTGTACACTGTCGATTGTATACGTAAGACTAACGTAGCATGCTATCCAAAACAAACATTACCCCTGGCACTTTTAAGGCATGGGTTCCCCCAGTAAATAGGAGTATAACTTCAAGACTGCCCGTCGTCATATGACGGCGGCCGTTTGAAGTGGAATAGCATTGCTATGGTAGCAGATAGCTACCATAACCCCGGTATCTTTTTTTCAGCAGGCGATTCCGCACAAGATAAAGGTGGTCTCAACAGAGGATTCGCCACAAGATCACTTTTATCAGCGGCGGGAGAAGTGCCCCCCTTCCTTGTAATTTGAAAACTTTTCGAATTCGAAAACGATTAAAAAATGATTCGAAATTCAAAAAGTATTCAAAAACGATTTGAATTTCGTCCAAATTTTTTTAGTTTTTCGGATTCGTTCAAATTCGGTACTACAGTATTGTAATTTGGAAATTCGAAAAACGAAAATTCGTCCGAATTTTAATTCGGAACGAAACTAACCGCACATGTCTAGTTTGAAGATCTTTTTCCCATCTTGTAAGGAGGGCTGCTTTGGTAAATATGTTTTTGTCTTGTATAATGTTGTATAGCAATGAAATCCCTTCTTGTTTGATAGAGGTAGATGAACAGTATTCCCATGCTTTCCTTGCTATTTCTATATTTGGGATGGGGTTTTTAGGTAGGTAGGATGCTACTTGCTTGTATGTGTGAAGGCCTTGTGATGGGATGTTGTGTTTCATTCGAATGCCCGAAAATGGTAGAGCGAGTCGTTGTGTGGAATTGTATGCAAAGGAAGGGTTTTGAGGTGTGACCAGTGGTTTAGGGAGAATCCTGGGATTAGGAATTGGAATACTTCCAATGGGAATGCTGAGATTTGTTTCTTATAAGTGTGGTGGGAGTTTAGAGCGAAATATTTCCATGCGGATAATGCCGCGAAATCGTGGGGTGTTCTATTTTTCTGCGACGCTGTACCAAAATTTTTATAATTTTTTTCCCACAAATAGAGCTTTCTTTTGGTGGCATTTGATCACCTCTGCAGTTTTTATTTTTTGCGCTATAATCAAAAAAAGACTGAAAATTTTGAAAAAAGAAAAGTTTTTCTCTGTTTCTGTCACAAAACTTTATAAATAAGTACATTTTCTCCATCACTTATGGGCATTTGATGAGGCTACACTGATTAGGTGGCACTGACGGGCACTGATGATAAGACACATATATGCAGCACTGATGGGTACTGATAGACGGCACTGATAAGCAGCACTGATTGTCACTGATAGGTGGCACTGATATGCAGCACTGACGGGCACTGATATGTAGCACTGACAGGCACTGATAAGCGGCACTGATGGGCACTCTTAGGTGGCACTGATGGGCACTGATAGGTGGCGCTGGGAACTGATAGGTGGCAGTGATAGGTGGCACTGGCGGGCTCTGGTAGGTGGCACTGATAGGCACTGATAGGGGGCACTGGTGGGCAGCATATGACAGATGCACTAATAGGGGCCCATTCCCTGATGGTCTAGAATAGCATCTGAAGTTGGCACTGAGTGCCATCCGTGTTGGGCACTGTGTCCCTTACCTGGTGGTCTAGGGTGGGCTCCTATGTGGTGTAGGATCGGCTCCCTGGTGGTCAGGATCAGCTCCCTGGTGGTCCTGGGTGAACACATCCCTGGTGGTCCCTGGGCAGGCTCCCTGGTGGTCTAGGGTGGCAATAATAGGGGGGGGGGGGGGGCTGCGCTGATAAGCAATCAGCAGACGTGAGTAGTGGAAAAGCCGATAATGGCTTTTCCTGTTTACTCTGTGACCAGCAGTGATTGGTCACGGCTGATCACATGGTAAAGAGCTTCCAATGGAAGCTTTGTACTGAGATCAGTAATGCAGTGGGTCAGACTGACACCCCGCACCACAGATTGCCACAATGAGTGCCCCACGGGCACATGCCGGCATGTTATCCTGCTGGACATCATATGACGCCCAGTCAGGATAACTGAACCACTTCCTGGCTGTCATTCTGCATACGGCGGTAGGGAAGTGGTTAGGAAAGGTTGGTAGTTGTGCTTAAAAAGGTTAGAAGTGGGGCAAGTGAGAGATATACCCAGATAGGGCATCAATTTCGCAACCCACTGAAATGAGAAATTTGATTGGAGTGAATTTTTCATTTGGAAATCGTTGACTTTATAGAATGAACAAGCATTAAAGGAGCGTAAAATTTTACATACTTCTGCCAGGAAAGATGCCGCTTCCGTTAGTGTAAGGATTATATCCGCCGCAAATGGAGTGATTTTAAATTCTTGGTCCTTAATACTTTTTGGGCTAAGGGTTCCATCATCAGTGTGAAAATTAGGGGAGAGAGGGGGCAGCCTTGTCTCGTTCCATTGGTGATATTGAACGAGTCCGAGAAAACTCCGTCCGTGAATCTCCGCAGCTGGTTACTTAAAGTGGCATTCTGACCACCAGTGTAAGGGGCCCTAAAGAAATGGTTTTGATACGGGTTCCCTGGGACCTGACATTGTGAAAATTATTTTGGGGGGTAAGTGTAATGTACATTATATTACCAGAAGTATTGGGACGCCTGCCTTTACACACACACATGACCTTTAATGGCATCCCAGTCTTAGTCCGTAGGGTTCAATATTGAGATGGCCCACCCTTTGCAGCTATAACAGCTTCAACTCTTGTGAAGCATTTGTGAGGTCAGGCGCTGATGTTGGATGAGAAGGTCTGGCTCACAGTCTCCACTTTAATTTATCCCAAAGGTGATCTATTGGGTTGAGGTGAGGACTCTGTGCGGGTCAGTCAAGTTCCTCCACCCCAAACTCACTCATACCCACTATATTGCCAAAAGTATTGGGCCACCCCTCCAAATCATTTGGTGGAGGGGGGATTATGGTGTGGGGTTGTTTTTCAGGGGTTGGGCTTGGCCCATTAGTTCCAGTGAAGGGAACTCTTAAGCCGTCAGCATACCAAGATATTTTGGACAATTTCATGCTCCCAACTTTGTGGGAAGAGTTTGGGGATGGCCCCTTCCTGTTCCAACATGACTGCGCACCACTGCACAAAGCAAGGTCCATAAAGACATGGATGAGCGAGTTTGGGCTGGAGGAACTTGACTGACCTGCACAGAGTCCTGACCTCAACCCAATAGAAAACCTTTGGGATGAATTAGAGCGCAGACTGAAATGCTATTAAAGTTCATATGCGTGTTAAGGCAGGTGCTCCAATACTTTTGGCAATGATCGTGTATATATATATATTATCTCACAAAAATTAGTACACTCCTATGTGAAAAGATATAATAAAATATTTACAAAAATGTGAGGGGTGTACTCACTTTTGTGAGATACTGTATATATATATATATATCATAGTTTGTAGACTCTATGGGGTTGATTTACTAAAGGCAAGTAGACTGTGCACTTTGCAAAGTGCAGTTGCTCCAGAGCTTAGGTCAGTGTTGGAGAACCTTGGCACCCCAGATTTTTTGGAACTACATTTCCCATGATGCTCATGCACTCTGCAGTGTATTGATGCATCATGGGAAATGTAGTTCCAAAACATCTGGGGTGCCAGGGTTCGCCATCACTGGCTTAGGTAATGAGATAAAACTTCACTTTTCATAGAGAACCCAATTACATGCAAGGAATTTTTTTTAAAAAAGCAGCATTTTTGCTTGCACATGATTGGATGATGGAAGCCAGCAGAGCTTCTGCTCATTTACAAAGCTCTGGAGCAACTGCAGTTTATTTGCCTTTAGTAAATCAACTCCATAGACTAACATAGAGTTGCTTCTACATGCTAAAGGGAAAAGAATGAGAAAAGCCTATATAAGGCCTCATGAGCGCAAAAACACTGCTTTTAACCGCTTCAATACCAGGCACTTTCACCCCCTTCCTGCCCAGGCCAATTTTCAGCTTTCAGTGCTGTCGCACTTTGAATGACAATTGCGCGGTCATGCAACGCTGTACCCATATGACATTTTTATCTTTTTTTTTTTTTACAGAGCTTTTATCTAGTGGTATTTAATCATCACTGGGTTTTTTATTTTTTTTTGCTAAACAAATGAAAAAAGACCAACATTTTTGAAAAAAAAAGTTTCTCTCAGCTTCTGTTACAAATTTTTGTATAAGTAATTTCTCTCCTTCACTGATGGGCACCAATGAGGAGGCACTAATATGCAGCATTGATAGGCTGCACTGATGGGCACTGATGAGACAGCATTGATGAGGTGGCACTGATGGGCATTGATGAGGAGGCACTAATATGCAGCACTGATGGGCACTGATGAGGCAACACAGATGAGGTGACACTAATAGGCACTAATGAGGTGGCACTAATATGCAGCACTGATGGGCACTAATAGGCAGCACTGATATGCAGCACTAATGGGCATTGATAGGCTGCACTGACAGGCACTGATAGGCGGCACTGATGAGGCAGCACTGTTGAGGAGGCACTAATATGCAGCACTCATGGCCACTGATAGGCAGCCCTGATATGCAACACTGATGGGCACTGATAGGTGGTGCTGATGGGAATTCTTTATGGGTATTGGTGGGCACTGATAATCGGCACTAATGGGAGGCACTGAAAGACTGCACTGACAGGAATCACTGATGGGCACTGATTTGCATTACTGGTGGGCACTGATTGGCATCACTGGTGGGCACTGGCAGGTATCGCTGATGGGACTGCACAGATAATCACTGCACTGATTATTAATGCAGACACCCCCTGTCAGCGTGAAAAGGAATGCCAATAACTGGCACTTCCTAGTTACACTGTGATTGGCCACAGCTACTTCATAAAATGCTCAACAGCGTCCAAATGTGCACCAATGCTGTGCATGTATGTGTGTTCCTGCGTTAATGCATTCTAAAGGCCATAATTCTGGCTAATAGAATGTATTAATACCAGACACGTGAACAGGGCCACTGATAAGGCAGTACAGCTGGACCTCCTGTACCGGGCCCCATCACTTCAAAAGGGGGGCCCAGGCACCTGCTGATCAGGAGGGCCGGCTGTACCACCTTATTGCTGACATTTGTGACTCCTGTGCCTCCCCCTGCAGTGCTGCCGCCTTCTACTCCTCTCCTTCCATTTGTGCTGCAGGGGGATCGGTTCCTCCATCTGCACCCCCTTCCACCTGCTGTCAGGCCCCGCTTTTTGCCCCTCTCAGTGCTGTCGGCTTCCCCCCTCACTGGCCGGCAGCTGCTGAGGGCACACAGGGGGATTGGTTTCAGGATGGAGAACGTGGAAGAGGCCGGTAAACATCCCATATTTACCGCCCTCCTTCCTTTCCTGAATGAAAACAATGGGAAGGGCAGTGAGGCTTCCTGTTCATTCACCAACTAAAGCATAGCGAACTCAGTTTACTATGCTTCAGCAATGAATCAGTACTAATCTCTCTGGTGTCCATTCAACACTGAAAATAGTAAACTGGGTTCGCTATGCTTCAGTTTGTGAAGGAGCAGGAAGCCTCAGATGCTTCCCATTCATTCGCTGGCCAGTGCAGCTGAGGCTGCAGAGAAAGGGACTGGGGAATCTCTGACTTCAGTCCCTTTCTCTGTCTCGAATGTGAAACCCCTGATATTTCATCAAAGCCCCCCCAAAATAAACAAATAATGAATAAATAAATAGTTTCCTAGATTATAAGCTCTAACGAGCAGGGCTCTCTGATTCCTACTATATAAAAGTGTATTGTATTTGTACTGTCTACCGTCAAGTTGTAAAGCGCTGCGTAAACTGTCGGCGCTATATAAATCCTGTATAATAATAATAAAATAAATAGAAAACATTATATATATATATATAATAAAATAATAATAATAACAATAATACACAAATAAATAATAAAAAATCATTCTGAACAAAAAATAAATACAATTCTAAAAAGTAATAAAAAAAAAAATTAAAGACTCGTTCAAATGCACTTTGCTCTCAGAAAAACAGCCAGCATTTGGATCGCTCTTCAGAGAGCATTTGGAGGCATATTGTAAGCTCTAAAGAGCAGGGCTCTCTGATTCCTACTGTATTAAAGTGTATTGTAGTTTTACTGTCTACCCTCAAGTTGTAAAGCTCTGCGTAAACTGTCAGTGCTATACTAATCCTGTATAATAACAATAAAGTAATTAGAAAACATAAAAATAAATATAAAATAAAATAATAATAATAATAATACACAAATAAATAATAAAAAATAATTCTGAAAAAAAAATTAAATTCTAAAAAGTAATTTAAAAAAATGAAAGACTCCTTTTAATGATGCACTTTGCTCTCAGAAAAGCAGTCAGCATTTGTATCACATATTGCCTCCTTACTGCCTGCTTTAACCCTGCACTAGAGCGGCGCTATTCGCTTGGGTCTTGTCGGACGGGGTTATAACCTCTGCCATGGCTGCGAAGCGAAAATATAATTCGATTTTTCCTGGGGGGGGAAGGGGCCTGTCAGGTAGGCTGTACGGAGCCCTGTGATACCTAACAGCAGCCCTGTGCATGAACACGCATATGAACGCACATGCAAAAACTTGGCTTTTTATCGTCTTTTTTGCTGCTGCTAAACTCCTACAGGACAAAAAAAAAAAAAAAAAAGCATCAATAGAATAAAGCGTGCATGAAGCCTAAACTTTTTTTTTGAATATCCATACACTTCAATTATTATACTGTTGATGTTTATTGTGACATGTCAGGAATTTATTCATGCAGACTTGTGCAGTTGCTGAAAGGTCCACTTTAATGCAAATATTCTCTTCATTCCGTGTAAATATTTTAAAACTTCATTTTTATTGTTTGTAATTTTATATCGACATCACAGAGGCAATATTTGCAGATTAGATGTGCATATGGCGCTTCCTGTTTAGTAATGCAGTGCAGTAATTAGAGTTTATTTTCCCCATAAGGCCTCTTGCACACGATACTCCTGTTTGAGCATCTATTTTTTCAGACTTTTTTTTTATTATGATTTGCGCATATTTACACGTTCTTTATTTATTTATTATTATTTATTTATTCTTTATTTATCAGTTTATTTATTCTTTATTTATATTTGTTTATATTTATACACTTGTTCTGCATAATATGTAAATGGTCATTTGAGAACATTGGTGCGCATTTGCACGTATTTACACGCACGAGGCATAAATTGCTGACCGAAAAAAGCTGATTTTTCTATTTTTTTTTTTTTTTTTTTACTGAAGAATGCATGGCGCTGGTTTATAATATCAATTATTGAGCTGTATTTTAGCTCAGTGAAAAAAAAAAAAAAAAAGCTGTACTGAGGTTTTTCAAGCTGCAGTGTGCAAGAGGCCTAAAAGGGTAAAAAAAAAATAATAATATAGCATATACAATTGCTACACAAGTCATATTGTAATTGAATGGCCACAGTACAAGAGGCACGGCCAGGAAGGATCGCTTACATGTATGGCATCCTGCTTCTTCCGGGTTAGCAGCGCTCAACGTGCCGCTCCCGTGACAGCTGAGTCCACAGGATACAGCGGATTGCGGCTCCCGGTACCCTGCTAGGGGACCATGTGATTGCAAAGCGGTATCAACAAAGCTGTTATGAATTAATTTTATTCATAACAGTTGTATTTCCTATAGAGTGATGCTGTGCTTGGCCCACAGCTATCACATGGCACCTGGGCCAAAATACAGCACCCTGTACTATGTGATAACTGTAGCTAATCATAGATCACTAGTAACACATACATAACAGTTAAAAACATTGCTGTTATAATGATCATCATTGTAACAGCAATTTAAATCCCTGATCACCCTCAGAGTAGTACAGTGTTACTATAATAACACTGATGGACTCTGGTGGGAGTATGTAACAAAAAAAATAAATAAATAAAATAAAAATTGTTAAAAAATAAAATAAAATGTTTTAAAAATATTAAAAATTGAATAAAAAACGATTATTAGTCGTTGTCACTGATCACCGCCACACCAGTCATAAGATGATACTGTAATGCACAGTATTTAAAAAAAAATAAATAAAAAATGTGAAAAAAAACTTTATTTAAATTCTTCATATCCGTGGTATAGCCGAATGACGGCTATAGATGTCCTCCCAAGCATGCGCTGTTTGCGCGTCCCTGTGGGGAGCACACCACGCTCTCTGTGATCACCGGGCCTATGAGACTCGGCTGATCACAGATCAAAGTAAGGTGTAAGCCATGTTTACATTGGTGGTTCACCGTTCTTCCTCTCCAACAGGCGATCACGGGTCACCGGTGGATACCAAGTCCGCCCGACCCGCGGTCCCACTCACCAAGTGCGCGGTGGTGCCACTTTGTCATCGTCTTTCTACTCGAGGCAGTCGGCAAATGGTTAACAGAAAGTCAAAAATATTGGGCTTTTTTTCAAATTTTTTTGGTTTACATAGCAAATAAAAAAAATAAATAAAAACAGCGGTGATCAAATACCACCAAAAGAAAGCTCTATTTGTGTGAAAAACATTATATAAATTTAAGAAAGAAAAGATTGTATGCACTAGACACCCCTAGGGGGATGTATCCAGTGAGTACACTATTGAATTGGACTTTGCCGGCACTTCATGAAACTGATGGGTTTGATAAAAATTATGTTTATTAAATCACATTAAAAACATGTTGCAACATACAGTAAATCATACATTGAGATACAAAAATTGAAGGTAACAATTCCACATAAGTGGGGGGTAAAACAACTACCGAACCAGTTTACGTGAATGAGTATAAGAAGAGGAGGTCGACGCGTTTCGCACGGCTGTGCTTCCTCAGGACCCCATTTCTCTTCAGGCTATAAAATGTAAATACACAAATTGACATACTATTCTTTACAAATGTTGGTATCATATTTGCAGTAATTTTATTATCTGTATTTACCTACATTCACCGTGACTGCGTTGTTTGTGGTTCGCACTTCCCCATTTGGGCTAATGAACGTCAGGGGGGCAGACACAGGGGACCCAAAATCAGGCTGATCAAGCACCAAAAAATGATTCTAAATATAGATAATTAAACATGAGCCATTGCAAGGGAAACATATGTCTATAAGCGTGTGCGTATATAGGTAGCTATAATAGCCCAACTAAAAGTCATACCTATGATTAGCTGTTTATAAGACTATGTGATCTCAAACCGTACCCATGCGTCTCTTGTTAGGTGTTTTATGGTTACAGCATAGCTGTGAATGACAAGTCAAAAGACAGCAGGTGAGAGTTGCAACATAATAAGCCATGCAGCCATGCCCCAATATGTGAAGCTGATATGGGTGTTCCTGTGAGAACATACCTGGATCCTGTTGCTCAAACTGCCAGGATGTTAAATTGCCACAAGGATACAGTGAGCAAGCAGAGCTCCTATCCCAGGTGACTTGTCAGGCTCCACTAAGGCAGGTTAGAGGGGGAAATGCCTTGTGTATAGAGAGTACTGTACGCCAAAAGCACCTAATAAACATAAATGGCAGATTAGGGCATCTCTATCCTCCATCTCCATGGCCATGTGTAGTAGTAAATGTATAAGATTTACCTAATGTCCTTCTCTCGATTGTATCCCCCGTCCGCCGGCAAAAAGCCGCTTCTGGGATATCCGGTGATCGCCTGGGTTTTATCCCCCGTCGTGCCGCGAGTGCGCCGCCCCGCAGGGCGGCGTATGACGTCACTAGGCTGCGACGCCCACACGCGGCGCGACGTGTGTCTCAGCAGGCGGCGCATGCTCAATGACGAGTGCGCCGTCCGCAAGGAAGGGCAGAGCCGGCAAGTGCCATCAGATGGGAGGAGACCGAAAAAAACTTGTCAAGGCTCCCCCAAGTGCGGCACTCGCCTAAAGCCCATTCACAACACACCTCTGAGGTGTGTGAGACACATATGCCTGCCCCATATGACGCACACCCGAAAAAAGGGGAAGTGAATGATACAACCACACGCAGACTTCTAATAATAGAAAGAAAAACACAAAAAAAAGGAAAAAAGAAGAACAACATAATGTGGACAGAAAAATATATACAAAACATGTTCAATTAACATATCTACGGTACTTTATATAAAAAAAAGGACAATATGTTTTTAGTTGATACAACTGGTGATGAATGTCAAGAGAGGGATATTCTCAACCAGAAAAAGAAAAAGAAAAAGAAACCAATGTGTTATTGTAGTGACAGGCAGGAGGCGCTAGCAAAAATATAGAGTAGTACTATTTTTACTATAGATAGGGTTTGTAACTGAGCGATTCGTTAAGGCCAGGTTGTTCGGTGGCTTTGAGGGAGTAGATCCAACGTGATTCACGTTGGAGTATGATCTTATCATATTCCCCCCCTCTGGGATTTTCTAAGATCCTTTCTAAGGCAGCGAATCGAACCACTTCAGTACTATTGTTGTGTTTTAGGCCCAAATGTCTCCCTATTGGTGTTGATAGTATGTTTTTATAACCATAATAAATATGGTCTTTAATGCGTCACCAGAATTGGCGTTTGGTTTTGCCTATATAAAATGCTCCGCATTCGCAGAACATTATATAGACTACACCAATAGTTTGGCAGTCTACAAAGTGTTGCACCCTATGTAGCTTGCCATTGGGTAGATACATTGTTTGGTTTTTGTAGATCCAGTGGCAGAAGTTGCAACTACCACATTTCCATGTGCCACATGGAGGATCACATATTCTACCATCTGGATCAGAGAAGTGGCTTTGTGTAACCCTATTTTTTATGGATTGTGCCCGTTTGTAGGTAATTTCAGGATAATCTCTGACATATTTCTTCAAAATGTTGTCATTTGTTAGCAAGTGCCAATGGTCACATAGAACCTGTCTAATGGCCCTATGCTGTCTTGTGTAAGGTGTAATAAGACGGACTCTGGAATCCGAACTTTTTTTATTTCTATATGTCATAACCTCCTGCCTGTTACGGCCATAGGCCTTGTTAAATGCCTTGCGTAAAAGGGTGCGCGAGTAACCTCTCCCAAGCAGCCTTTCACGCAAGGCATCTGCCTCCTTTTTGAAGGATTCGTCATTGGAACAAATCCTTCGAAGTCTCAAATATTGTGAATACGGTATGCTGTGGACTAGGGGTTTCGGATGGAAACTATGGGCGTGTAAAACCGTATTCCCTGCTGTGGGTTTTCTGTATAGTGTGGTAGTAATTTGGCCCTCGTCTGTTAGTGAGATCCCACCCTCTCCTCCTAAAAAAGACTACTAAGTATGCTCAGCATGGAGTGGGTGTAAGGGGAGACCGAGGCTATGTATCTACTATAAAAGTACGACACCAGCCCCGGTCTCCCCTACAATCTCCTTAAAAAAGTTTTTAATAGGTAGTTACTAAAGTTGGAGGCCAAATGGTACTATAGCCTATTTTCTTGCTAGGGCAAGGACCTGTAAGTCTAGAGTGATTGTCTGCTCCCGGTTTAATGATGGTGTGATATGTCTTTTGGGTGTCGTCCCTTATGCCAAAATGTGCGGGTATCAAAGGTAGGCTTTGGGGATCAGGTGTCGTATGGCATAAGTGTTATAAACTCTGAAGCTTCCTAAACAAGGTTACTGCTTAGGAAGTTTTTCCTCCGTC
>BLSH010131926.1:1464044-1479041 GCA_018402905.1 Glandirana rugosa | reverse complement strand
CCCCCGCCTTCCCCCATAAACCGTCTAGTCAGTGATAAAGATATATGTAAACGTTTACTGTACACTATTAATCACAACTCGCTTGGGCCTGACATTGCAAGCCCAGGCATGGCTTGAAATCCCACAGGCACCGTGCCTGGGCCTGTAAAGTTTTTAGCAAGCCCAAGCCAGGCCCCAAGACGATAAAATGAGGTGCACAACTCTTCGACGTCCCGTCGGTTAGTTGTTCACAAAGTGACCAAACGGGAATCTTCGGTAGTGTCGGTACGGATGATTACCGTACCGACACTAACCGGCCACGTAGTACACTGGGTCGGAGAAATATTCGACCTCAGTGTCACGACGTCAGTGTACGAGGAACCCAATCATATCCCTTTCCATCGACTGCCGCCCCGGACCGAACCCGAACGATTTTTGAAATGTCCGGGTCCGTGCCACGGACACCCTAAAGTTCGGTACGGACCCGAACGTTACAGTCCGGGTTCGCTCAACACTAATTATCACATGTCATTTGCAAATGTATATAGAAATAGTGACTGATCTGCCAAATACCCCCTTCCGCCCCCACCCCCCCCCCCCCATGAGGCTGTATTTGATAGGCACAGGTGAAGCTGTATTTGATGGGCGTTGGTGAGGCTGCATTTGAATGGCGCTGATCAGGCTGGGCAGGGGAAAGGGGGTGGACTCAGGGTGGAGCCAAGGGGGGGGTGGCAAAATGAGGTTTGCCTAGGGTGTCAAAAATCCTTGCACCAGCCCTGACTTCTATGGAGGCATTGGAGAGGCTTTGAAGCCTGGCTAAAGCTACATGGGGTATAATTTTTGATGCAAAGCTGAAGCAAATGCCAAGCCAACGCAAGGTGTAAACAGGACTGTAAGCCAACCATTTTATTGGCATTAAGGGAGCTTTAACAACGCCTGTCTGACTCCCTGTTTTGAAGCAAAGTGTTAATGAGACATAAATGTACGAGAGACGGTTGGGAACCGGTTAACCTCCTTAGCGGTTATCCTGAGTGTGGCTCGGAGTGAATTTTCATTACCAAAAGCGGTAACCCCGAGCCACCGATGGCATCGCATCGCAGGATCCAGGCTGCGTTACTTACCATGTCCCCTGGATCCTGCGCTGCCCTCCCGCTGTGCCTTCCGCCTAGACATGTGTGGTTAATTTTGTTCCCAAATTAAAATTTGAATGAATTTGCGCTTTTTCAGAAATTCAGATGTGTCCAACAATTCAGAATTACAATAGTTCCGAATTTAAACGTATCAGAAAAAGCAAAAAAAATAAAAAAATCGGACGAAATTCGAATCATTTTCAAATTCGAATAGTTTTCAAAGAAAAATCCTGGAATTTGAATAGTTTTTCAATTTCCAAAGAAAAAACAAACAAACAATAGACTAGAAAAGAACAGAACAGAAAACAAAAGAATAGAATACAACAGCTCTGTTCCCCTCCCCCACATTCTATTCTTTCATTTTCTGTTATATTCCCCTCTATTGTATTCTATCTTTTTCCATTCTATTCCTCCACTTTCCACTCCACCCCCCCATTCTCCTTGGAAATTGGTAAACTGTTCATATTTGAAAATGATTTGAAAATGAATAAACAAAACAAATCAAACAAATGAAACAAATTTATGTAAAAAACTAAACAAATTTTTTTGCTCCACACATGTCTACTTCCACCCGATTCCCTGTGAAGCCGGGCTCCGTTCCCTGAGAGCGTCGCATTGGGGGCGGAGCCCGGCGGGAAATTCAAAAAGTGAAACACACAGAACACACAGAGTACACTGTGATCTTATAGATTACATTACTGTATGAAATCATTTCACATCCCCTTTGTCCCTAGTGGTTTGCCCAGTGCCCTGCATGCACTTTTATATAATAAATGTCATTCTTTCTGCCTGGAAAGTTGAGAATGTCCATGGCAGAAAAAAGTGTCCTTTTACACCAAAAGCGTTTTTTTGATCAGCTAGAAAACAGCGATAGTAAATAAGAATCATTTGCAGAATTGAGTGATACTGATTTTTGGGGGAATTTATCATCAGAAACTGAAAGTGACGACAGCGACAATTCTGCAACTGAGCAAATTTCAGTGCTTTTGATTTGATTACATTATTGGATATATTTTATTATTATTTTTGATAAATATTTATAGTATTGTAATTTATGATTTTGTCGTTTCAAACTTTACCATACCCAGGATGTCTACTAGACTCTGGTTTGGACAGATTTAAGTGAGTTATTCCTAATAATTACAGGCCTACAATATAAAACGCCAAATTTCTATGCAAAACAATGTACCGCTCTGAGACGCAAAAATCTGACCTAATCATCCCACCAGGGAGGTTAATGGCATCCCAGTCTTCGTCCATAGGGTTCAATATTGAGTTGGCCCACCCTTTGCAGGTATAAAAGCTTCACCTCTTCTGGGAAGGCTGTCCACAAGGTTTAGGAGCGTCTATGGGAATGTTTGACCATTCTTCCAGAAGAGCATTTGTGAGGTCAGGCACTGATGTTGGATGAGAAGGCCTGGCTCGCAGCTTGCGCTCTAATTCAACCCAAAGGTGTCACAAATGCACTTCTGGAAGAATGGTCAAACATTCCCATAGACACTCCTAAACCTTGTGGGCAGCCTTCCCAGAAGAGTTGAAGCTTTTATACCTGCAAAGGGTGGGCCAACTCAATATTGAACCCTACAGACTAAGACTGGGATGCCATTAAAACTGATGTGCGTGTAAAGGCAGGTGTCCCAATATTTTTGGTAATATAGCGTATATACATATTGCTCTTGGTAAGTGGATATTCATCTTCACGCCAGAGATTATTCCCTGCAGTACTTCTTTTCAGCCCCTAGATGTCCTCAGTGCTTGTGCAGTTAAAGGAGAAGCAGAACAGTGATAAGCTCACCTCTCTGTCACTCAGCTCCCTCCTCCTATCAGCATGCCTCCTTTCAGAACATACATTGATTGGCTTCTTGTGCTGCATTTTCCTCTTATACTCCAGCTCTGCTGTAGAGGAAATGCAAGAAGCGGAAGTCCTGTATTGACCCTTTCCCATTATTCTTCCAGTTGGGCCGGAGTTCCACTTTTACTGAGTAATGATTCTGAAAAGTCAGCTTTGTTCAGTTGAAAGTTTCGTCTGTGAAAAGCAAAAAAAAAAAAATTTAAAACTTTGCTTCTTTTTTTTTTTTGCTTTCTCACTATCCCTCTGTTCCCTGATCCCGCCACCCAAATGTATCACAGAGGGCTTCATTCTCTATATGCAAAGAATACAAAGCAATCACATCATAGATTTTTCCACTGCAGCCACACAGCGTGTGACCACCCCCAGCCTCACAATAAAAAACTATTTCAGTGACACCAAGAAAAATAAATAAAAGTGATTTTATTAGCTCTATCACACAACATAATGACTATTCTTATTGAGAATAAAAAAAATAAAACCACAGCCATGCTAGGTAATTTTCTCTATCTTGGGTTCTCGCTGGGTGGCCATAACATTTAAAACAATAATTATTTCCTTAGAATTGGTGGTAATTGAATTCATACAGCATTTTTCCAGGAAGGTGTAAGCTGTCAGCATTAAATCGCATTGCAAAACGTCCTTTCACAAGATCCTGGGAGCGTAAAAGGCAACTTAAAGGCACCTATTTTATATCATTTTAGGTTGTGACTTAAAAAAAAAAAAAAAAAAAAAATAATGTAAGTTATTCCTGGGGATGCTGTTTTTGCTTGAATATTTTAATTAGTTTTATTTTTCGGAGGGTCATTTGTAGGGCAGGAGCCCTGAACCCTGAAAAGTTGCAAATATTGCTTATACAAAATTAGGGAAAATTGTTATCATACTTACCGTAATTTTCCTTTCCCGATGGCTCATCATGTCAGCCTACGTATGGGTCAGGTCCTCCCCTCTGACCCCCATAGGACAACCCACTATTTGAATAAAAGGAGGGCCTCCCTATACCCCTACGTTCCTAAGCCAACTCACGACGGAACATCAGGACGGGAAACCCTAGGCTGACATGATGAGCCTCCAGGAAAGGAAAATTACGGTAAGTATGATAACAATTTTCCCTATTCCTGGAGCTCATCATGTCAGCCTACGTATGGGATCTAACTAGCATACAAAAAAACAGGGCGGGAAAAAATAACCACACAACACTCCAACTCAATGCCCAGAAAACCTGTATCATATTGGACAGAAAGAATGGAGGTCAACACCGAATTGCCCAATGCCCAAGCCGGGCCGTACATTACATCTAAGCGAATGAGCAATGAAAGCGTTTGAATACTTGGATTACCAGGATTCTAGATGGGGCCATTTGATCAATTTTAGGCCACTCTTGACCAATCTTAATGTCCCGAAACTGCAGACCATGAAGGTTGCACCACTTCCGAACTTATGTGAGAAAAAGGTTCAACCTTTTGAAGAAAAGAACCTCTGCCTTGAAATGGCTCAAAATATGGAGACTTGGCTGAGAAAGCTTGGATTTTTATCCGAGACACGACTGGTTGTTGATTTAGTTATAAGGTTGTTTGTATGAAACCTGATCTTCTACACAATGAACCGTTAGAGCTGAAACGGTCGACAACTGGAACGAGCTGTAGCCAAGCCCTTCGTCTAGGGCCGATTGTAAGAGCGCCAAGACCTCAATACGAGAGGAAGACTCAGGATTGCATTGAATAATCACTGCCATACCAAAGATCTTTTCCACATGCTATAGTACGTAGCATTAAGGCCTCATACACACGGGCGTTTTGGCCGCCGGCGTTTGTAGGCGTTTTTTTCCAGCTCTCCATGTTATTCAATGGCCCTCTAAAAACGCCGGCGTTTGTGGGCAGTAGAGGGCGTCGGCGTTAGTGAGCTGTAGCTAGAACGCGGGACCAGTGCGTTCTGAAGCTGCAGCGTCATGGCGTTTCTTGACGCCGGGCCGGCAAAACGCTCAATAACATTGCTTAACGTTATATACACAGCGTTAAGCCTCGTTAGGCGTTCTATTCAAAATCAATGGTTTCCTATGGGAGCCCATTGATTTGAATAGAAGCCGCACCAGAAGTCGGATCGTGGTGATCCGACTTGCGGCGCGACTTGTGTGCTAGGTGTATTAAAGGGAAAGCCCCGCAAAAAATTTGCGTGGGGTCCCCCCCCCCCAGGGTATACCAGGCTCTTCGATCTGGCAGGGATTTAAGAGGAGCACCCACGCTGAAAAAAAAAGCGTAGGGTTCCCCAAAAGTCCATACCAGACTCTTATCCGAGCACGCAGCCTGGCAGGCCAGGAAAGGGGGTGGGGACGAGCAAGCGCCCCCCCCCTCCTGGACCGTACCAGGCCGCATGCCCTCAACATGGGGAGTATGGGTGCTTTGGGGCAGGGGGGGCTCTGCGCCCCCCACCCCAAAGCACCTTGTCCCCATGTTGATGGGGACAAGAGCCTCTTCCCGACAACCCTGGCCGTTGGTTGTCGGGGTCTGCGGGCGGGGGCTTATCGGAATCTGGAAGCCCCCTTTAACAAGGGGGCCCCCAGATGCCGGGCCCCCCACCCTATGTAAATGAGTATGGGGTACATCGTACCCCTACCCATTTACCTGGGGGGAAAAAGTGTACAAAAAAAAACACGACACAGCTTTTTAAATTATTTTATTAAATCCGCTCCGGCATCTTCTCCCCTCTCTTCTTTCTTCGGCTCTTTTGTGGGGTCTTCTGTCTTCTGAGGGGTTCTTCTGCGGGGTTCTTCAGCTCTTTTTCTGCTGTCTCCCCGGCTTCCTTCTCCCGCCGCCGCCGCTGCTTCTTCTCCCTCTTCTTCTTCTTCTTCTTCCCCTTCTTCTGGAGCTGTTGACTCGTCGCTCTCTTCCACTCGAATACCGGGTCCGTGCTGCGCGGTTGCCTTATATTGGAATGGGGGCGGGGCCACATGATGACGCCATCATTAGCCCCACCCACATGATGTCACATCCTGGGGCGGGGCTGTGATGCGATACACCGCAGGAGAAATGCTAGCACAGGCTTCCAGTATCCGTAGTTTCAGGTGCTGAACATTTCGCATCTTCACAACATAGACAATTGCCTTCAGATGACCCCAAAGATAAAAGTCTAAGGGGGTCAGATCGGGAGACCTTGGGGGCCATTCAACTGGCCCACGACGACCAATACACTTTCCAGGAAACTGTTCATCTAGGAATGCTCGGACCTGGCACCCATAATGTGGTGGTGCACCATCTTGCTGGAACTATGATGTCGGTGATATGAGATGTGCAGCACCTGAAACTACGGATACTGGAAGCCTGTGCTAGCATTTCTCCTGCGGTGTTGCTATCAGTGTGTGAAGAGTGGGAGAAGAGGGTTGCATTGAAAATCCAACACAATGGGCAGCACATTGAACACATTTTATAAGTGGTCAGAAACTTGTAAATAACTCATGAAAGAATAAAGTTATGTTAAAATCAAGCACGCCATTGTTTTTCTTGTGAAATTCCCAATAAGTTTGATGTGTCACATGACCCTCTTCCTATTGAAAAAACAAAAGTTGAATTCAAAATGGCCGACTTCAAAATGGCCACCATGGTCACCAGCCATCTTGAAAAGTTTCCCCCGCTCACATATACTAATGTGCCACAAACAGGAAGTTAATATCACCAACCATTTCCATTTTATTAAGGTGTATCCATATAAATGGCCCACCCTGTATTATAACTTTGAGGCTAATTTAACGATATATATAACAATACAATATCTCACAAAAGTGAGTACACCCCTCACATTTTTGTAAATATTTTATTCTATCTTTTCATGTGACAACACTGAAGAAATGACACTTTGCTACAATGTAAAGTAGTGAGTGTACAGCTTGTATAACAGTGTAAATTTGCTGTCCCCTCAAAATAACTCAACACACAGCCATTAATGTCTAAACCGCTGGTAACAAAAGTAAGTAAATCCCTAAGAGAAAATATCCAAATTGGGCCTAGTTAGCCAGTTCCCCTTCCTGGTGTCGTGTAACTCATTGGTTTTACAAGGTCTCAGGCGTGAATGGGGAGCAGGTGCTCTAATTCTCTCATACTGGTGACTGGAAGTTCAACATAGCACCTCATGGCAAAGAACTCTCTGATGATCTGAAAAAAAGAATTTTTGCTCTACATAAAGATGACCTAGGCTATAAGAAGATTGCCATGCATCATATCCAGAGTTTGCTCAACAGTTTGCTCAAGACAAGTAGACTAAGGACATGGATTACTGGAACCATGTCCTGTGGTCTGATGAGACCAAGATAAATGTATTTGGTTCAGATGGTGTCAAGCGTGTGTGGCGGCAACCAGGTGAGGAGTACAAAGACAAGTGTGTCTTGCCTACAGTCAAGCATGGTGGTGGGAGTGTCATGGTCTGGGGCTGCATGAGTGCTGCTGGCACTGGGGAGCTACAGTTCATTGAGGGAACCATGAATGCCAACATGTACTGTGACATACTGAAGCAGAGCATGATCCTCACCCTAGTATTCCAACATGATAACGACCCCAAACACACCTCCAAGATGACCACTGCCTTGCTAAAGTAGCTGAGGGTAAAGGTGATGGACTGGCCAAGCATCTTCCAACCTAAACCCTATTGAGCATCTGTGGGGCTCCTCAAACGGAAGGTGGAGGAGCGCAAGGTCTCTAACATCCACCAGCTCTGTGATGTCATCATGGAGGAGTGGAAGAGGACTCCAGGGGCAACCTGTGGAGCTCTGGTGAACTCCATGCCCAAGAGGGTTAAGG
Organism: Glandirana rugosa; assembly: GCA_018402905.1. Taxonomy (NCBI): domain Eukaryota; kingdom Metazoa; phylum Chordata; class Amphibia; order Anura; family Ranidae; genus Glandirana; species Glandirana rugosa. The sequence continues at coordinate 1,471,296 of BLSH010131926.1, read as the reverse complement.
CAATGCTGGAAAATAATGGGGACCACACAAAATATTGACACTTTGGGCCCAATTTGGACTTTCTCCCTTAGGGGTGTACTCACTTTTGTTGCCAGCAGTTTAGACATTAATGGCTGTGTGTTGAGTTATTTTGAGGGGACAGCAAATTTACACTGTTATACAAGCTGTACACTCACTACTTTACATTGTAGCAAAGTGTCATTTCTTCAGTGTTGTCACATGAAAAGATAGAATAAAATATTTACAAAAATGTGAGGGGTGTACTCACTTTTGTGAGATACTGTATATACATACTGTATGTATATATATATATACTGTATATGGTGACATGTCAGGAATGTATTCATGTAAAATTAATGAAAAGTCTACTTTAATTATGGAAATGGTGGGGTCGAGGAAGATCTATGGCGTGCTGCCTGAATATATGAGATCCAGGAATTTTAGCCTTGGTAAAGATGAAGATACTGACAGATGACCACTACCTCATACGACCATTTGACTTAAACAAAGCTGACATTTGAATACTGGTATTTAACATTACACATCGTCTTTGCTATTTGCACAACCTCATCCAAAGCTGAACGTCTTCGTTTTGGCTTGAGTTCAGTAGCATAGATCTCCAGCTTGGTCTTTCCTTTGTCCTCATCCTTGGCAAGTACATTGCACGTTTTCTTCTGTACAGTTGTGGTGGGTTAAGGTGGCAGTCCCACCAAGAAATGTATTCTTGTCTCTTGTAACTAATTTTGCATGATCCAATCCTGAAATCTCTCCACAGGTTCTGTTCCCACCCACCCCCTTGTCGCTGTGCATGTTCCCATTAAATGGTTAATTTGTGTATTTAGTGATATCAGGACTTCTTCATTTTAAAGTAACATCACACTTTTTTCAACAGACTGGATATTGCAATAACCCCATTCCAGCCTGCAATCTGTATAATAAAATTCCCCAACACTGCCCCCCCCCCCCCCACACTGGGAATATATTAATAAATGCCTATTTGAGAACCACCGACTGACATCCCAGTACACACTGATGGTACCAGGTTCATGTGATCATTATGTCCACTATAGTGAATTTCAGAGGCAGGCTGGAGACTTCATTCTGGAAAAACAAGCCTTCTGCCTGTAGATGGCACTGCTTCCTGAAGGTGTCAGTGCTCATCTACTTAATACTGTAATTGTCAGATATAATTACAATTTGAAAAAAATGTATATAAATATATATATAGTTACATAGTTACATAATTAGCCAGGTTGAAAAAAGACACAAGTCCAATCAAAATAAGAAAAGAAAAATATATATATATACACATATATATATATACATACACAGCACAAGCGAGCACACCCCCCACGCTACTGCAAACAGTTTACAATATCTCCCCAGTCCCACGTGACAACACCGAAGAAACAACACCCCGCCACAATGCAAAACAGCAAGTGCACAGCCTGCACAACAGTGCACCCCCCCTCAAAACAACCCAACCCACAGCCATCAACGTCCAAACCACTTGCCACTTGGTTTTGGATGCTTCTGGGAAATTTCCCTCCAGCTATGGCACCACTCCAGATATAGGGATTGTCAGGAAAGAATCCAGAGAAGAACTGGCAGATATGCCAATATCCAATATGGCCACGCTGATACACGCAGGCACCTTAGCAAATGGCAAATGCACGTTCGCGGCGGTGAACATGCATACGCAGAACATCCTAATCGCAATTATTTACTGCCCTATATAAGGACACCAGTGGCTTTTACAAATTGCTGGATTATCGTCAGCCTTGCATCCTGTGTTCCTGGGCCTCGTGTTTCTGTGTGTTTACCTGTTACCGGCTTCTCTCCTGGCTCTGAAATCCGGCTTGCTTCACGGACCTGTTCCTGCCTGTTCCCGATTGTCTTCCTATGTTTGACTCCAACCTGATCCCGATTACGCCTCCTGCCTTGCTCCTGACTGACTTCCAGTGTTTGACCTTCGGCCTGGCTTCTGACATTACATCCTGCTTCACCCATCTGTCAAGATACACCAGCACCTCCAGAGAATCACTTGCTGTGACCACTTACTCTGCTCCTTGGGTGTCCCCCCATCTGGTACCATCTGTCAGCTGCATCTGCAGGCAACCCGTGCATCTCTGGACATAGTACCCTCTGTCACCAACCTCAGGGGTACTCTGCACTCAGCCGCAAGGGGAGCCCTCTCATCATCTCAGCCTCCAGCCTGGTATGTGACAGGGATGGATCAAGAACTGGTAACCTCCAGGCTGAGAAATGTCTTCACCATACGTTTACATCATGTGACCAAAAATAAAGCAGATACTCCACATACTGTAAAACCTTATGAATAAAAATGTATTGATATAAACAAGAACACTCACATTTTTGTTGAATGCAAGTGGTTAAAATCAATCATGCAATTGCATCTGTGGGGCACGTTCTGACGCGTTTCGTCTTCTTAGACATCATCTAGGGTGTCAACTGCCACAGCCATTGCGTTTATATAGAATATGAGACCCCCAAATTGAAATGCAGCCTATGACTGAACTTCCAGATCAAAATGTATTATTTCCTGGTGTGCAAAATGGCGCCGCTGCGTGTGTGTCAAGACTCACTATGGAGCTCTTTCTCCTATTGGTGTGAACAAGTAGAAGTGGGGCTGTCACTAGAGGAGTCTCCCATCTTGAGACTTTCTGGATATATGAGTTACAATCCCACTCCCCATGTGGAGTGGGATATTAATGTCTTTATCAATAGAGCACGAATGGATGGTCATTTTCTTACAGAGGTTTATATTCGACCCCATGGGGCGTAGTCATAACTGGGGATTGGTAGTGATATTTAATGTGGGTGACATTAAGAGTTTTATTTCTAATTTTAAATGTAATTTTATTTTTTTATTTCAAGTTAGATGAATATGTATTGCTTTTGATATTCATTTGCTATTAATATACTTTATGGTTTGATAATTTCGTTGTGATTTACCGAATGGGAACATGGGGTCAGTCGTGACTTTGTTTATCAGGCGTACATTATACAAAATTTCCCATAAAAAGGCCTCTTTGTGCAGTAAGGGCGGTTTTCTCACTTTTTCTGCCCATTATGCCTTTATTTACATGTGCACTGGAGGGTGTGGGAGGCGCTGTTCTCTTTGTGTGGATTTGCATGTCACCGCGCCCCTCTCCCCAAGTCAGGGGTTGGGGGTGAACACGGTGGTTTGCATAATTATAAAACTGCGATCCATAGTGAGGCTTGATCCGCATATAACCGCGCTATCCGAGTAAGCAGGAAGTACTTAAATGCATTCCATGAGTTGGACACGACTCGGAACAGAGGCTTGACTTGGGTTCCTCCCCTTTCCTCCTTGTTCCCACCAATAGGAAAAGAGCTCTATAGTGAGTCTTGACCCGCATGCGGCGGTGCCATTTTGTATACCAGGAAGTAATACAATTTGATCTGGAAGTTCTGTCATAGGCTTACATTCCAACTTGTGGGTCTCTTAGTCTATATAAACGCAATGGCTGAGGCGGTTGACACCCCAGATGATGTCTAAGTAGACGAAACGCGTTGGCACGTGCCCCGCAGATGCCATTGCGTGATTGATTTTAACCATTGGAATATTCTGGTAACCGCTTTTTGCATTCAACAAAAATGTGAGTGCTCTTGTTTTAGATCAAAACATTTTTATTCATAAGGTTTTACACTATGTGGAGTATCGGCTTTATTTTTGGTCACATGGTGTAAACGTATGGTGAATACATTTCTCACCCTGGAGGTTACCGGTTCTTGATCCGTCCTTATATCTGGAGTGGTGCCATAGCTGGAGGGAAATTTCCCAGGTGCATCCAAAACCAAGTGGCATATCAGCTTCACGTACCAGGGGTCATACACCTTCAAGTCATGTCGACCCATTGGGCATAAGCTCTTTTGGGTCCATGAATTCCAGAAAGCCTCTCTAATGTTGGTGGTGGCTGTCTTATCTGCACATGAGATCTTCATCTTCAAGATGATTCATAGATGTTTTCTTCTATTTGAACTTTGGAAACAACATTGCCATCTCACTTTCATGAGATTATATGGGCAAACCAACACCATAATAATCACTATTGCACGTGGTTTATACATTTTTCCAATTAAGTGTTCACTATATTCACTGCTTGCACTTTATTGTTAGTGCCTGATATATGCCATTGATGGATATACAGTATCTCACAAAAGTGAGTACACCCCTCACATTTGTGTAAATATTTTATTCTATCTTTTCATGTGACAACACTGAAGAAATGACACTTTGCTACAATGTAAAGTAGTGAGTGTACAGCTTGTATAACAGTGTAAATTTGCTGTCCCCTCAAAATAATTAATTAATGCACAGTTACATGGGATTCATGAAGACACAGTTATTTTAACACCTGGCCACCACTCACACCCATCACCACCAACACCCATCACTACCCAGCATCACCCTCACCCCTCACTACCACCCACACCCCTCTACACCCAGCTTCACGCACACCCATCACTACCCACATTATCCACTGACACCCATCTACACCCACCACCACCACCCACAACCATCATCACCAACACCCATCACTACCCAGCATCACCCACTGACACCCATCTACAACCACCACCACCACCACCCACAACCCTCATCACCCACACCCCTCACTACCACCCACACCCCTTTACACCCACCCACTAATACCCCTCTACACCCATCGTCACTGACACCCACACCCCTCTACACCCAGCTTCACCCACACCCATCATCACCAACACCCATCACTACCCAGCATCACCCACTGACACCCATCATCACATACACCTCTCACTACCACCCACACCCCTCTACACGCATCATCACCCACTGACGCCCATCATCACCCACACCACTCTACACCCATAATCACCCACTGACACCCATCATCACCCACCCCACCATCCACACCCCTCTACACCCATCATCACTGACACCCACTCCCCTCTACACCCATCACCAACCACACCCCTCTATACCCATCATCACTGACACCCATCACTACCACCTACACCCCTCTACACCCATCATTCCCCAGACTCGCCCCCACCCCTCAATTCCTGTCCATGGATTCCTCCATCTCCATCCCCAGACTCCTCCATCTTTCCTTTTTTATTCATGGATTCTTCCACCCTTCAGTTCCTACCCTCCCTTGTATCCTAACCGTGATGCATCGCGGAATCAAATCAAATCGTGAGACCAGTGAAAATGCGCACCCCTACCTGCTACCCATTCACACCTGATACCTTGTAACACAAATGAATCACATGACATCGGGGAGGGAAAATGGCAAATTATGCCCAATGTGGACATTTTCACTTAGGGGTGTACTCACTTTTGTTGCCAGCGGTTTAGACATTAATGGCTGTGTGTTGATTTATTTTGAGAGGACAGCAAATTTACACTGTTATACAAGCTGTACACTCACTACTTTACATTGTAGCAAAGTGTCATTTCTTCAGTGTTGTCACATGAAAAGATAGAATAAAATATTTACAACAATGTGAGGGGTGTACTCACTTTTGTGAAATAGTGTATCTATCTATATATATATATATATATATATATATATATATATATATATATATATATATATATATATTGTATATTACTTAGAGATTAATTATTATTACTATTATAATTTATAAATATAATAACAATAATAAGTATAATTATTATTATGTATACATTATAAATATATATATATATATATACACACTGTATATGGAATTTAAGTGGAAAGCTAAAAGCGATGCAGAATGAACTGTGAAGTGAACGCCATGTTACATTCTGTTGCGTTGTTCAAGTGAAGAGATAGAGTTGAGGAATAATTTACTCATTAAAGACTTTATACAATGTATCATATTTTCTCTCTCTGACTTTCCCATAAACCTTGTGCCTTGGCATCGCCCCCAATGACTATATTTTCTCTAACACTTCTGGAGTACTGAGGAGTGCCAGCCGAATTGCTGAGTTTGGCACGGCTGGCGGCGCACAGTTCAGCGCGAGGTTACGGCCAGGTTAGGTGAAAACGGTCTCAGGTAAATATTTATCTATTGTGTATGCGTCCTTATCTACCGCAGATAGATCAGACTCGGCGTCTAAACAGGCGAACAAAGCCAAGAACGCGACAGCGCCAGAAATCTCGCCTTGAGGCAGATACCCAGAAGGAGCTGTCAAAGACAACCATTGTTCCCTGGAGGGTAGAAATCTGCTACCACCATTCATATTCAGTGTCCTGACAATAGGTTACAGAATTGCTCTAGTCTAATGGAAAGTCGGGATGGTTAAATCTGACCTGCGGACCTCTGATTTCACTGCACACTGTGAGCTTCTCACAATGAGCATCAGACGCTGCAGATAGTGAGATAAGCCTGCCTCATTTTCTGGCTGGAGGATGTCCAGCATCAGCTAGCCCTTTCATCCTCAGAGTGTATCCCTTTCATTAATTGGATTTTAGTTCTTTCATTAATAAACACTCAGCACCGCATGCGGGCATAACCTAGGGCAGCCTGCCAACGCTGTATCTTGGCATAGGCCAACAAGGCCCAGGCCTAGGGCAGCACGAAAAGAGTCCCCGCCAGCTTGCACTTTTAGGCCTCATACACACGGACGTTTTTTGACACCGGCGTTTTCTGGCGTTTTTTGCAGCTCTCCATGTTAGTCAATGGCCCCATAAAAACGCCAACGTTTTTGAGCTGTAGATGGCGTCGGCGTTAGTGAGCTGAAAGTAGAACCCACGGCCAGCACGTTCTGAGGCTGTAGCGTTTTGGCCTTTTTTGACACCGACACCGCAAAACGCTCACTAACGCCAACTAACGCCGTACCGGCGTTAACCGGCGTTTGACGCCGAGGTTTTTAGGTTGAAAAATAGCAGAGGGATGATTTTTTTTTAAAAAACGCCTATTGACGCCGACGCTCACTAACGCCGATGCATAACGCTGAAAAACGCCGATTTTTTTTTCCTTGACGTCGGGCCGACGTTTTGTTTATTTTTTAAGAAACGTCCGTGTGTATGAGGTCTTAGTGCTGCCGGTGTAATAATAGAGGCAGGGCCGCCATCAGAGAAGGACAGCCCTTAGATATGTGGGGATCCGGGCATTCTGAAGGGCCCAGGCGGTGGACCCCAACTAATAAGTTGTTGTGCGGGCAGCCGGCATTCCGCAACTGTGTGTGTGGTGGGGGGGGGGGGGGGCACGAGTTTAGTCAGGCCTAGGG
>BLSH010131926.1:1446713-1463905 GCA_018402905.1 Glandirana rugosa | reverse complement strand
GGGGGGGGTCGGCAAACACCATGATCTGCCTGCATTGCATAGAGAAGCACAGGGACCCAGTGTTGTCGCATGTCCTAAGGTAAGTAATGGGAAGGTAAGTAATGAAAACAGAAAAGTTTTTATTAGGGCAAAATAGATGATTTAAACTTCAGCTCTAAGTTTCTATTGGTTTCTGTGTCCCAGTTGGGGAGATTCTCGCCCTCTCTCTCTTTGTCCTGGTGTCCACTGTCACTGGCCAGTGATGGTAATTTTGCAGCTGTCACCAGGAAAGGACTAGAAGGCGAATTTTCGAATGGGGACTCTTGTTCATGGTGGTAACTGTCTAAGAGGAGGTTTTTGCTCACTTTGTAGTGATTCCCCGTAGTTTCCCATTGGACGGAAAGTGAGAAAATGGTATGTAGACACCAAAAGCCACCATCTAAGGTCCCTATTCTCATCCCTACTCATCCCTGTGAGCTGGGGTTGACTGACCTTGGCCCAAAGGCCATGGGAAACTCATATGGTAGCAAGTCATTGAACCAATGAGCTGTGGTAGTGGAATTCCCACAAAGGTGTTGGGAGGCTGGTGATCTCATGGATCTAATTTGGGCATATGTCAGGACCTGGATCACCTGCTGGTGGCACTGTGCATAGCAGAAGGTTGTAGTTTTTGTGTCCACCAGTGGGTGTCTCCAAGCAGATCTCAGTAATCAGTTTCCACCTGATGCTGGCTTCTGGGAGGGTAATTAGGTCTTCCCCTACTAGTGCATTTGCTGCTATCAGATTCTGTTTGCTATTGGTCCTGATCCTACTCCTGCTCCTTACCCTGCTGCCTAATACCTGCTCTCCCTTATTCATGATCCCAGTTTTGGCTTCCCCTTTCCATCTGTTCCCTGCACCCCCAGTTTTCCCTGCTTTTCTGTGCTCCCCATTTTGTATATACTGTGTATAGTTAGTTGTAAGTTAAGCTTTCTGATTGTTAGGTTGATTAGTTAGCTATTTAGTCACTGGGTTTTTGGTTCACTTATATTTTTATGTTTGCTGTGTGCTGGTGTTTGGAAGGAGTTTACTTAAAGCGTACACAGACTGGTCCCAGTCTCCTGTGTGTTGCAAGGAAGGAAGGTGGGTCTGGGGGACTTTAAATGAGACCAACCATGAAATCAGATAAACAAAGTTATATACACAAGTTGATTGTGTTTATTAATATACATGACTTTTGAGCAATAAGACAAAAGAACATTTTCCTTAAGCATCCTGTAACTCTACATGTTTTGTGGACTGAACTCCACTTCTTCAGGAGTAGATGCGGAAAAGAACAGTGTTAGGAAAAAGGGACATTTCCGGCCGTTTCTGGCCTTCCGCGCGCGTTCACGCGCCCGCGCGCGCTATTGGTGCCAATAGCGGCCATTTAAGCAGAACAGCTCCAGGAGGCAAGTGTTCCTGTGTTCCTCAGCGACCTGTTCTGAGCTACCTGTTACCTGTGACCCGGCCTGTACCTTGCACCGGCTTGAACTCTGCCTGCACCGACCCCGGCTTGCCTACGACCACTCTTCTGCCTCATCCCTGTGTACCGCAATCTGCCTGCCTGTTGATGACCCTGCCTGCACCCGACCACCCGACTGCCTGCTCCACTTGTACTATTCCACCCGCATGTTATTGCCTGCACCTCTACTCTTCTGTCTTGCACAAATCTTTTACCCATTACCATCACCTGTGTCCAATCCAGCCCTCGTGCTCCTCTGTGCTCCAGCGCTCCCTGTCTGCTCTATCAGGGGTTCTGGAACCAGGGCCGTAAGAGAGGTTGCCAATTGCATAAGCCAGACTCTACCACCAGGTATGTGACAACAGTCTAAAAGGTAACATGCAAAAGATCAAATTCCATATGTAATAAATTCATGTATAATAGGCGTATTCAAAACAAAATGTTGAAAAAACGCAAATAATTACGTACCAGCTCAATGGAGGAAAAGGGGGGAGGTGTTGGTGCCCTGCAACATGAGAGAGAATCGGGGTGTGTTCCCCCCGGGGGCTGAGGCGAAGGAACCAAGACAAACGCACCCACAGGGAGGGGGGATCTACGGACCACGCAACCATGTCCAAGTAAGTACCTATAGGTATATGAATAGGGGAAAACCATGTCACCAAATATAACAACAATTAGTGTAAGTGTGTCCAAGAGTTGGAAATTGTAATGGGGGGGGGGGGGGGTCAGCAGTGATAAGCCCAAACATGAGATGGACAAATGAGGAGTGAAGGGAAAGAATCAGAAGGATTGCCAAATGACTTACATGTGCAGTTTCTTAATGGAAGGTGTAGTGGACAGAGTCCACACTGGAGCGAAAGGCACTAGTAGGGGAAGACCTAAATACCCTCCCAGCAGCCAGTGTCAGGTGAAAACTGATTACTGGGATCTGCTTGATGGACACAAACACTACAACCTTCTGCTATGCACAGTGCCACCAGCAGGTGATCCAGGTCCTGACATATGGCCAAATTAGATCCATGAGATCACCAGCCTCCCCACACCTTTGTTATGTGCACCTGGGTGGGAATTCCATGACCACAGCTCATTGGTTGGGGGGGGGGGGTGGAAGGTGTGGGAGAGACGTGTGAGGCTATGGAATTTTGATCTTTTGCATGTTACCTTTTAGACTGTTCTTTTGCACATTTACTCCTGAAGAAGTGGAGTTCAACCCACGATACAGGATGCTTAAAGAGGAAGTAAACCCAGATTGGGTTTACTTCCTCAATATAAGCCTGTAAAGTAGAAGCATAATGGGCTACTATGCATCGCATAGTTGCCCATTATGTGCCACTTACCTGCAAATGAACCCTGCGGCATCCAGCGATGTCCCAGCTCCAGGCCGCGTCCATCTTCTGCCCCTCTTCCGGGGTCGCGACTCCGCGCTGTGACTGGCCGGTGTCGCGTGACGTCACTCCCGTGCATGGGAGCCACCAGTCGTGGCACAGAGGCCGTTTCTTCACTGCGCATGTGCCAGCGTGACGTCAGCACATGCAAATCACTGCATATCTCCTGAACCATGCAGGTTTGGGCGATATGCAGGGCACCTACAGGTAAGCCTTATTCTAGGCTTACCTGTAGGTTAAAGTGGTTGTCACAGGTTGACAACCACTTTAAGGAAAATGTTCTTTTGTCTTATTGCTCAAAAGTCATGTATGTTTATACTCATGAAATGTTATGTATTATTACCCAATCTTATTGTATTATGATGAATTTACTTTTTAGACTCAGCTCAATGGATCATTATTTTTAACCCATCATGTTGTTAATGTCTCATGGTATAATTTTTTAATAAATACAAGCAACTTGTGTATATAACTTTGTTTATCTAATTTCATGGTTGGTCTCATTTAAAGTCCCCTAGACCCACCTTCCTTCCTTGCAATGCATATTTGGGATGGAGACCCACCATAATTAGGTGTCACTGACCATATCTTCTTTTTCTTTAGTCTCTTGAGTGTAACCACACAGATCTGGCCATCCCCGCTGCTGATTCCTGCCATTATAGTTGGACAATGTCATTGACCAAATATGGCCATGTAACCTTATTGGGTTGATGATGTCATCATTCTCCTTGCTCCCTTCTTACGTGGAGCATGGCAATCCATGGCCACATCTCACTGGGCCTGATGTTATGGAACAGTTTCCCATGGGTTTAAGTCAAACTCAATTAACCTTAGCTCATCCTGAGCCCCTATCTCACATGCATACATGCACACTTGGGCCAATTTGCCCACCAGCAAGTCTTTGTAGTGTTTAAAGAAACCCATGGAAGCACAGGAAGAACATGCAAGCTCCATGCAGAGAGTGTCCTGACTGGAATTCAAACTGAGGAGCTGTAAGGCAGAAGTGCTAACTAGAGATGAGCTTACTACATTGTTCTAATGTAAAATCGGACTGTGTTTGGCATGGACAAATCTGACAACTTCAGGCTGTCTGTGAGGACATGTGTCAGCACCTGGGACACCTGCTGGTGGCACTGCTGTCCCCTGAATCGTAAGGCACAGTTCCGGTGGCCACCAGCAGGTGAGTCCCAGCAGCCACCTTATAAGAGTAATTAGGCTGCGCCTGTCTCTGGTTGCAGAGAGGTACTGAATCCCGCCCTTAACTGAAATTCAGTGCTCCAGTGTTCTTCCTGTCGCTCCGTGTCCCTACCTGGTCCTGTGGCTTGTTCCTGCACCTGATCCTGCGACTTGTTCCTGTGACTTGCTCCCACTACCCTGCTCCCTGCATCCAGTACTCCGCTCCCTGCATCCTGTACTCTGCTCCCTGCATCCATTATTCTGCTCTCTGCATCCAGTACTCCGCTCCCTGCATCCAGTATTCTGCTCCCTGCATCCAGTATTCTGCTCCCTGCATCCAGTACTCTGCTCCCTGCATCCAGCACTCCTTTCCCTGCATCCAGTACTCCGCTTCCTGCATCCAGTACTTTGCTCCCTGCACCCAGTACTCCGCTCCCTGCATCCAGTACTCTGCTCCCTGCATCCAGCACTCCGTTCCCTGCATCCTGTACTCTGCTCCCTGCTCCAGTACTCCGCTCCCTGCATCCTGTACTTTGCTCCCTGCACCCAGTACTCCGCTCCCTGCATCCAGTACTCTGCTCCCTGCATCCAGCACTCCGTTCCCTGCATCCTGTACTCTGCTCCCTGCTCCAGTACTCCGCTTCCTGCATCCAGTACTTTGCTCCCTGCACCCAGTACTCCGCTCCCTGCATCCAGTACTCTGCTCCCTGCATCCAGCACTCCGTACCCTGCATCCTGTACTCTGCTCCCTGCTCCAGTACTCCGCTCCCTGCATCCTGTACTCTGCTCCCTGCATCCAGTACTCCGCTCCCTGCATCCTGTACTCTGCTCCCTGCATCCTGTACTCTGCTCCCTGCATCCAGTACTCCGCTCCCTGCAACCTGTACTCTGCTCCCTGCATCCAGTACTCTGCTCCCTGCATCCAGTACTCCGCTCCCTGCATCCTGTACTCTGCTCCCTGCATCCTGTACTCTGCTCCCTGCATCCAGTACTCCACTACCTGCATCCTGTGCTCTGCTCCCTGCACCCAGTACTTTTATTTTGTCACTGTACATTGTTTATGATTTATGGGTGTTGGTATTGGAAGAGAGATTTTTATGTTAATAAACTTAATTTAACCTTTTTCAGCCTGGTTCCTGATTTCTTAACGTGCCTCCTCTTTCTCCTGATTGGCTGAATGATTTATAATGACAGTAGCGGTAGCCAATCGCGCCATACTGCTGTCTCAGCCAATGAAGAGGGGAGTCCCGAGCAGCTTAGACACTCCTGCAACATTGCTGGATAAAGACGAGCTCAGGTAAGTATTAGGGGGCTGAAGAGGGGTGCTGCACACAGAAGGTTTTTTTTATCTTAATGCATAGAGTGCATTAAGATATTAAAACCTTCTGCCTTTACAATCCCTTTAAGGTACAGCCCACTGATCCGGTCATCCTTGCTGGATACCTGCTTTTGGTATCCTTTACACTGTCAATGGTTGCTAAGCAAGCAGTGACTGCTTGCACCCGCTGCATCCTTACCAACCGCTGACGTCAGAAATGGACATTTTTAATTGAACAGATTTGGCTCATAACAATAGCACACCTAAACCCATGGTTCCACTACAGTTTTTTTCCTTTCAGCCTATATGGACAACCTGGTTTCTGGCTACCAAAGCCCGTTTCCACTCTCAGTCCAAAAATTTAGCTTCTCTGTACATTGATATCCTCACCCAAAACCAACCTTCCTCGATGCATTTCACCACTGCTGGCTTGCTCACAATCCTTCCCGTAATCAATGTGACCCACATCTGTTGAAAGTAAAACTTATAAGCTGCATGCAAAAGCTTAGCTTATCTTTCTGTGCTTAATTTGTCAAAAAAAAAGACTGCATACATTGATGTCTCCACCCAAAACTAACCTTCCTCGATGCGTTTCATCACTACTGGCTTACTCACAATGCTTTCTGTATCCTTGTGAGCAAGCCAGCAGTGGTCAATATATTAAATAGTGCCACGCAGTATTAGATAAAATGAATATTTAATGAACTTACAGTATATAATGCACAAATCATATATCCAAAAGAACAACAAAAAAAAAAAAACAACTGTGCAAATCCACAATCATGAAATGAAACCACAGTGTATCGAGCCCTTTCCAACTATATCAAGCACTTGTGGATAGGATGAAATTTAGGGCACATATATCTCATTAGAATATTAATCAATAACTCAAATATTAGGTGACCGTTGGGCTCAAAAGCCGCTGCTATATATATCGCCCACTAATAGTAAATAATCTTAACCACATATTCAATGCTAAAAAGCGTGTTGATGTTACATGTTAAACAATTTACATTGCAAGTGAAACAAATGTTGAAATTCATAATGAAGTCCAAATGTAACAGTCTTTCGACATATATCAACGGCGTGGTGAATCGTTATCTGCCCAAGCTGAATTCAATTCCACATTAATGAAGGAAAGCTGCCACCAACACCTCCACGAGTGAAAACCGCTCCCTCTAGAGTAAACTCTTATCAGATCAGTTTAAAATATCATAGTGTATCCCTGCATTTTAAGAATTGTCGTAAGACCCGTCGGGTCTAAAATTTAGGGGTGTAGATAGAATTAACCCTACATGGAGAAGATCTAATTTGTTCAGGGAAATATCTAAGAGAGGAACGAGATGGATTATTTTAATGAATACACTTATGCCGGGAGGTATGAATATTTAATTGCATATTAACAGTTTTATCAGCAATCATTAATGAATATTCTCTGTCCGACCATCTTTTTAATTATGTATACTCTAAGATTAGGTAATGACGTATATATATATACAGTGTCTCACAAAAGTAAGTACACCCCTCACATTTGTGTAAATATTTTATTCTAGCTTTTCATGTGACAACACTGAAGAAATGACACTTTGCTACAATGTAAAGTAGTGAGTGTACAGCTTGTATAACTTCGGATTGGCTGGTTGAGTGCTGCCGCCACCATTGAGGGTAAGAGAACCCAGCAGTTGAGCCTTTCGGCTTCATGCCAGGCCCCTATTGCGCATACGTGAGCCGCTGCTGCGCTTTCTCACTGGCCCAGCAGCAGAGGAGGAGGAGGGAGCCGGGCTGCTGACGTCAGCAGCCGTGGCTCGGGCTCCCGGATATGGGGGAAAAGGACACCTGTCAAAGACAGGTATCCTCTCTCCTCTCCCCCCCCCCCCGAAAGGTGCCAAATTTGACACCTGAGGGGGGGGGGGGAGGAATCTGACGAATGGAAGTTCCACTTTTGGGTGGAATTCCGCTTTAATTATTATTTGATATCACTGTTGTGTTGTGTTGTGTTAAATATGGTGGCACAGTGGTGTAGTGGGTAGCATTTTCGCCCGGCAGCAAAAGGGTCGCTGGTTCGAATCCCAACCATGATACTACCTGCCTGGAGTTTGCTTGTTCTCCCTGTGCCTGCGTGGGTTTCCTCTGGATACTCCGGTTTCCTCCCACACACCAAAGACATGCTGGTAGGTAAATTGGATCCTGTCTAAATTGGCCCTAGTATGTGTATGAATGTGATTTTAGGGACCTTAGATTGTAAGCTCCTCGAGGGTAGAGACTGATGTGAATGTACAATGTATATGTAAAGCGCTGCGTAAATTGACAGCGCTATATAAGTACCTGAAATAAATAAATGAAAATACCACTAGCAGCTATTGCTTTCTATCCATCCCATATGCACTCTATCCCCATCCAAGTTCTATTCCGCTAATAAAAAAACAAGAAAAAAAGACAAAAGTTGCCAGGACTACTTCTTGACTCTGTGTCCGGAAATTTGTGTGCCTGGCTGTGCAGGGTGGGAGAGGAACCACATTCACCAGCAGCCACTTCAGGGGTAGCGTTACACTGGTGCACATCAGATTATGTGCAAGTACATTAGAAATGGTCATGCTAGATGGTGGCCCACGCACTTCCTGTCTGCATAGGTCATAGGCTCCTCCCGACGCGTATCTTCACATGTCTTCCTCAGGGGATAACAAGCCAGCCAGTAGCGGTAAAATGCATCAAGGAGCATTGGTTATGGGTGAAGGCATCAATGTGTGCAGTCTTTTAGTGACAAACCTAACACAGAACGAAGAGCTAAGCTTTTGAGTGCGGTTTGATTTTGCTGCCATTGATTTCAATGGGGTTTGGGTTCAGCATTTGAACTTGAAGGGCAGTTCAAGCTCATCACTAGTGCTGACCATTTTACCCACTCCAAGTTAGAGGCGGTGGAAACAGCACGAAAAAGCTATGGACTCAAAGGGTATTCTTTCGACTCTAGCTTGCTTTAGTAGCACTTTTTTTTTTTTGTGGTAGAAAAGAAAGATTGGAGAAATGTCGACACATCCATTTGACAAATGGCCCTGTCTCAGTGAGAACACACATCCTGTTTGAATGAGAACACCCTCCCCATATACACAACTGAGAGACGGCATCGAGAACACGCAGCTGATTTAGGAACGTCGGCACTCAACAACAAGACCGAAAAAAACATCAAAGTAAAGAGACGGTATAAACAAAGCCGGTGAAGGCGAGCATATGGCAACGCGGCTACATTAGGTTTAATTAATCATTGTAGCTCTAGAAAGGGAGAAGAAAAGAGGAAGCTGGGGATTTGCCAAAATTTAAATTGGCTAAAAAAAACAATTAGGTGTCAGAGCTGGTAGAAGATAATATATTTTTATTTGTGACCCGGAGATAAATTCTGGGTCGTTAATGGAGCAAAGTAGGGAGGTGTAAATGGATTACCGAGATGTGCTGACCCGCACGAAGTCCAGCTGTTGTTCATGAGTGGCCCCCAATGGATATTTAAAGGGTGAGTCCATAGGGTTGCTACCTCATCCCTTTAAACCCAAACACATGTTAATTACACAGGTTGTGAGGCTAATTTAATGCAGGTAAGGCACTAAGTGAGCTTAATTACCACCTTAATCAGCCACAGAACCTGTGTAATTAATATGTGTTCGGGTTTAAAAAGGTGAGGTGGTAACCCTATGAGTCCACCCAAAGCCAACATTTTGGTTTTGAGTGGACGATGCAAAAGTCTCCCATAACATACAAGGAGTATCTAAAAAGTTCAGTGAAGATACAACCAAATTACCTTTATTGGCCTTCAAAATAATCGCCATCCTTCTCAACACACTTTTGGCAAAGTTCAGAAAGCTTCTGGAAACTGTCAGCAAAGGCCTCTTTAGGAATGGATCACAAAACCACTGTCACACATTCTTGGACTGCCGCGACTAGGGTTGCCACCTCATCCCTGTAAACTCGAACACATATGAATTACACAGGTTGTTCTGAAGCTAATTTAATGCAGATAAGGCACCAAGTGAGTTTAATTACCACTTTGATCAGCCACAGAACCTCTATTGTTAATATGTGTTCGGGTTTAAAGGGATGAGGTGGCAACCCTAGCCACAACATCCCCAAAACGCGTGCCTTTCATAATGTTCTTCAGGTGAGTAAACAGAAAGAAGTCCACAGGCGCCAGATCAGGGGAGTGAACGTCATTCCATCGATTGTGACCTAAATGCTTGAGGGTCCCCGCTCAGGCTGTCAAAGTCCCCTTACTTAGATGGCGCTTGGCAGTGACGGTTCAGGTTGGTCAGACCGGGTGAGGAGTGCGGCGGTAAGGCTATCTTTTTCTGTCTTGCAGTCATTCCATCGATTGCTGCTTGGATTCCAGATCGAACTGGTAGATGGCGATGGTTTGCAGAAAGGATGGATCCTGGTCACACATGGTTATGAACTCTCCAGAGGTTTCCATCCATTTTAATCTATGTTCATCAGTCAGCTTGTGCGGCACAAGCCAGGAACAGATCTTACGCTTACCCAAATCTTTGCGGACGATGGTGCACACCATGTCCTTGCTAATGCCCTATTCCTCCGCCATCAATCATAGAGTCAGTCATCGATCTTGTGCCAGCATTTGTCGCACTCTCTCGATCATGTCTGAGGTTCTGTTGCTTGACGGACGACCTGAATATGGCTCATCTTCAGTCTTTTCCTTCCCGTCACAAAAGAATTTAATCCATTCCAAAATATTTGGTGGAGGGGGGATTATGGTGTGGGGTTGTTTTTCAGGGGTTGGGCTTGGCCCCTTAGTTCCAGTGAAGGGAACTCTTAAGGCGTCAGCATACCAAGACATTTTGGACAATTTCATGCTCCCAACTTTGTGGGAACAGTTTGGGGATGGCCCCTTCCTGTTCCAACATGACTGCGCACCACTGCACAAAGCAAGGCCCATAAAGACATGGATGAGTGAGTTTGGGGTGGAGAAACTTGACTGGCCGCAACCTCAACCTGATAGAACACCTTTGGGATGAATTATAGAAGCCAGGCCTTCTATTCCAACAAATGCGCTTCCAGAAGAACGGTCAAACATTCCCATAGACACCTTGTGGACAGCCTGCCCAGAAGAGTTGAAGCTGTTATAGCTGCAAGGGGTGGGCCAAATCAATATTGAACCCTACGGGCTAAGACTGGGATACCATTAAAGTTCATGAGTGTGTAAAGGCAGGCGTCCCAATACTTTTGGTAATATAGTGTATATTGGTGGTCTTTTATGATTGCTTGGAGTTCAGCTTTAACTGAAACATTAGTGGAAAATACATCAGTGTATATGCAATTATCCCCAGCGCTTCAGGAGAGGCGGAACAACGCCAAGAAAATTACAAATGAGGCCGAGCATTAAATAGTCTAATGTCATTTAAGCCGGGCTCATTTTTATATATAACATAAATCATGCAGGGCAGATAAACAGACAAGGTTTACAGACACCATTTTTCCATTGCTGAGTTCTGTACCATAAAAGTTCTCTTTACCTGCTGAATAAATAGAAATAAGAAGGTCATGTGATCGTCTGCCAGCCGGTGCCAATGCTGCAGCCTGTAAGACTGTTCAGACGAAAGAACAAAGTTGACTTGCCGGTATGTGAACACTCGGAGGCATTTCAGAGAATATTGACTTTTGTTAATATTATATTGAATGGACTACATGCTAAAAGACCACTTTGTTTCAATGCCCACACACACTCACTGGCCACATTATTAGGTACCCCTGGTCAATTGTTTGGTGTCACAAATTACTAATCAGACAATCACATGGCAGCAACTCAATGCATTTAGGCATCTAGACGTGGTGACGGCGACTTACTGAAGTTCAAACTGAGCATCAGAATGGGGAAGAAAGGTGATTTAAGTGACTTTGATCGTGGCATGGTTGTTGGTGCCAGATGGGCTGGTCTGAGTATTTCAAGAACTGCTGATTTACTGGAATTTTCACGCATAACCCTCTCTCAGGTTTGCAGAGAATCGTCCGAAAAAGAGAAAGTATCCAGTGAGCGGCCGTTGTGTGGAGGAAAATGCCTTGTTGAGGTCAGAGGAGAATGGGCAGACTGGTTTCCGGATGATAGAAAGGTGACAGTAACTAAAATAATGACTCGTTACACCCAAGGTATGCAGAATACCATCTCTGTATGCACAACACATCCAACCTTGAAGCAGATGGGTTACAGCAGCAGAAGACTACCCCGGGTGCTACTCCTAACAGCTAAGAACAGGAAACTGAGGCTACAATTGGCACAGGCACACCAAAATTGGACAGTAGAAGATTGGAAAAACATTGCCTGGTCTGATGAGTCTGGATTTTAGCTGCGACATTCAGATGGTGGGGTCAGAATTTGGTGCATGAATCCATCCTGCCTTGTATCACCGGTTGAGGCTGGTGGTGGTGGTGTAATGGTGTGGGGGGTATTTTCTTGGCACACTTAGGGCCCCTTAGTACCAATAGAGCATCGTTTACACGCCACAACCTCCCAGAGTATTGTTGCTGACCATGTCCATCCCTTTATGACTGCAGTGTCCCCATCTTCTGATGGCTCCTTCCAGCAGGATAATGCACCATGTCACAAAGCTCCAATCATCTCACCACTGGACAATGAGGTCCCTGCACTCCAATGGCCTCCACACTCCCCACATCTCATCCAATAGAGACCCTTTGGGATGTGGTGGAACGGGATGGATGTGCAGCCGATAATCTGCAGCAATTGCGAGATGCCATCATGTCACCATGGAGCAAAATCTCTGAGGAACGTTTCCAACACCTTGTTGAATCTATGCCACGAAGAATGAAGGCAAAAGGGGGTCCAACCCGCTACTAGCAGGGTGGACCTAATAAAGTGGCCGGTGTGTGTATATCAGCATTGTAAGACCCCATACACACTATCCAACTTTTGTCGTCAGATTTTCTTCCAATTTACCAAAACCATGTAGTGTAAGGGCCTGCCTTATTACATAGAAATTTAAACTCCTAAGGTATGACCTCATATTTTATGGTTTTCGTAAATCTGAAGAAAAAAATCTACAGAAAGTTGGATAGTGTGTATCCAGCTTAGGAGCTCATGAGAAGGACCCATCCATCCAGCAACACAACACGCACATCTCCATTTGTTAAGGGGTGGTCAGCCTACTGCATTAGGAACCCCATTAAAAATGTGCGTTGCATGCGCTCCTCTCCCCCCGTGTAGTCTCAGGCCTCCATTCTCAACCAGAATTCTGTGGAACCCTTCAATTCTTCCAGAGGTTACTAGGGTTTCCTTAAGTTTTGGCTTATTGACCTTCCATTTGATGGTGCCTGCATGATTCCGGGTCCAATGCCAACGGGCAGAGTCTATGGCATGATACCAATAATCTTTTCAGCTGTCTGTAGGGGTGCATTTTGACTACCACTGTACGGGGGATCTTTCTTCCCATTGACCACCAATGTAAGGAGACAAGAGAAAGAGAGGGCCATCTACAGTAAGTGCAGCATAGATTCTATATTTTATTAAAATCACAAGGACAATAGTAAAAAACATTTTTCATCACATAACACCGCTGTTCCCCGGTCCTGCTGATCCCGGCAGCTGCTACAAGCGCAGCCGCCTGCTGCTTAGGAAAGCTGTCCCTACGGAACACTGGAGCCTTCAGAGCCAGCCTGGAACACACAAATCTCCTTCCCTCCCCCTCCCCTTACCATTTTGCACCAACTATCATATATCTATTATCGATGTAAAGAACATTCTTCCTACTGACCACCAATGTAATGAGAATTCTAACCACCAATGTAAGGATCATTCTTCCCTCTGACCACCAATGTAAGGGGCATTCTTCCCTCTGACCACCAATGTAAGGAGCATTCTTCCCACTGACCACCAATGTAAGGGACATTCTTCCCTCTGACCACCAATGTAAGGAGCATTTTTCCCACTGACCACCAATTTAAGGGGCATTCTTCCCACTGATCACCAATGTAAGGGACATTCTTCCCTCTGACTACCAATGTAAGAATCATTCTTCCCTCTGACCACCAATGTAAGGAGCATTCTTCCCTCTGATCAACAATGTAAGGAGCATTCTTCCCTCTGACCACTAATGTAAGGAGCATTCATCCCTCTGTCCACCAATGTAAGGAGCATTCTTCCCTCTGACCACCAATGTAAGAAGCATTCTTCCCACTGACCACCAATGTAAGGCGCATTCTTCCCAATGTCCACCAATGTAAGGGACATTCTTCCCACTGATCACCAATGTAAGGAGCATTCTTCCCACTGATCACCAATGTAAGGAGCATTCTTCCCACTGATCACCAATATAAGGAGCATTATTCCCTCTAACTACTAATGTAAGAATCATTCTTCCCTCTGACCACCAATGTAAGGAGCATTCTTCCCTCTGACCACCAATGTAAGGAGCATTCTTCCCACTGACCACCAATGTAAGGAGCATTCTTCCCGCTGATCACCAATGTAAGGAGCATTCTTTCCACTGATCACCAATGTAAGGAGCATTCTTCCCGCTGATCACCAATGTAAGGAGCATTCTTCTCACTGACCATCAATGTAAGGAGCATTCTTCCCTCTGACCACCAATGTAAGGACCATTCTTCCCTCTGATCACCAATGTAAGGAGCATTCTCCCCACTGATCACCAATGTAAGGAGCATTCTTTCCACCGATCACCAATGTAAGGAGCATTCGTCCCACTGATAACCAATGTAAGGAGCATTCTTCCCACTGATCACCAATGTAAGGAGCATTCTTCCCTCTGATCACCAATGTAAGGAACATTCTTCCCACTGACCACCAATGTAAGGAGCATTCTTCCCACTGACCACCAATGTAAGGAACATTCTTCCTTCTGACCACCAATGTAAGGGGCATTCTTCCCACTGACTACCAATGTAAAGAGCTTTCAGTGCCTTGAAAAAGTATTCATACCCCTTTAAATTTTCCACATTTTGTCATGTTACAATCAAAAATGTTAATGTATTTTATTGGGATTTTATGTGATAGACCAACACAAAGTGGCACATAATTGTGAAGTGAAGGAAAATGATAAATGATTTTCAACATTTTTTACAACAAAATATGTGAAAAGTGTATGGTGCATTTGTATTCAGCCCCCTTTACTCCGATACCCCTAACTAAAATCTAATGGAACCAATTGCCTTCAGAAGACCTGATGATCTTTTTATCCCTTGCATCAATTCAGACAGCTTTAACTCAATGAATAAACTCACATTGAGAAGACAGACAATGAAGCCTTTCGAATGTTCCATTTAATGATGGATATTCATAGGTAGAAAAACGATGAAGTTGTAAGCCACATGGAAAGATCTGTACATAAAGGCAGCATGCTCAGAAATGAAACCAGAAAGAGAGAAGGGGGGGGGGGATATACAGAACTACGGTGGGAGAAATGGTTCAGCTCAGACAGAGGCAGACAGCTTACAGACACAGAGCAGTAATAAACCAAATAATACACACAGATGAAATTATAATAATTCACATTGTGTAACACAACACTCCCCATCTGAAATCTTTAGATTTCATAATCTTAAACCTTTATAAGTCCAATAATGTCCAATATTGATAGATATCCTGGAACCTGTAATGAGAAACATAACATTGCAGGTAGTAATCTGACATATGACGTCTTCAGAGAATGCAAAAGTTCCAAGTAGAACCTTTAGTTAGCAGCAATGTACTCCCTGCCGTGGCAATAGCATGGCTAGTCCTTGTATAAGTCATTCACCTGGCAAAAGGAGTACTAACTCTATAATTGGTTGAGTAAAGGTTTGTGTCGCTCCTCCTTTGGTTACCTTGACCTTTACCTTCCTAACCTTGTCCTTTAGAAGGATGAGGTCTCCAACATAGGTGAAGGGTGGATCTGTACTTAGGCGATCAGCTGGAAAACTTGCTATTTGTTGCGGTTGATGTCTTCCTGTTAACTTGTGGCACTCGACGCACCTGAAGAGCAGGGAGGAGATGCACCTTTTCATACCGACAATCGACAAGCCAGCTGACCTGATAACACCTTCTGTAAACTGATGGCCTCGGTGTTGCACCCATCCATGGTGGTGACGAATCAGAAGAGTAGTAACATGATGTTGACCTGGTATGGTTATAGGAATTTGTTCCTTGCTGCACAGGTCAGATTTCTCAATATATATATATATATACAGTATCTCACAAAGGTGAGTACACCCCACACATTTTTGTAAATATTTTATTCTATCTTTTCATGTGACAACACTGAAGTAAGTACACTTTGCTACAATGTAAAGTAGTGAGTGTACAGCTTGTATAACAGTGTAAATTTGCTGTCCCCTCAAAATAACTCAACACACAGCTATTAATGTCTAAACCGCTGGCAACAAAAGTGAGTACACCCCTAAGTGAAAATGTCCACATTGGGCCCAAAGTGTCAATATTTTGTGTGGCCACCATTATTTTCCAGCACTGCCTCAATCCTCTTGGGCATGGAGTTCACCAGAGCTTCACAGGTTGTGAATGGAGTCCTCTTCCCCTCCTCCATGAGGACATCACGGAGCCGGAGCTCCACCTTCCATTTGAGGATGCCCCACAGATGCTCAATAGGGTTTAGGTCTGGAGACATGCTTGGCCAGCCCATCACCTTCATCCTCAGCTTCTTTAGCAAGGCAGTGGTCATCTTGGAGGTGTGTTTGTTATCATGTTGGAATACTGCCCTGCAGCCCAGTCTCTGAAGGGAGGGGATCATGCTCTGCTTCAGTATGTCACCATACATGTTGGCATTCATGGTTCCCTCAATGAACTGAAGCCTCCCAGTTCCGGCAGCACTCATGCAGCCCCAGACCATGACACTCCCACCACCATGTTTGACTGCAGGCAAGACACACTTGTCTTTGTACTCCTCACTTGGTTGCCGCAACACCTGATTGACACCATCTGAACCAAACAAGTTTATCTTGGTCTCATCAGAACACAGGACATGGTTCCAGTAATCCATGTCCTTAGTCTGCTTCTCTTCAGCAAACTGTTTGCAGGCTTTCTTGTGCACCATCTTTAGAAGAGGCTTCCTCCTGGGACGACAGCCATGCAGACCAATTTGATGCAGTGTGCAGCGTATGGTCTGAGCACTGACAGGCTGACCCCTCACCCCTTCAACCTCTGCAGCAATGCTAGCATCACTCATATGTCTATTTCCCAAAGACAACCTCTGGATATGGCGCTGAGCACGTGCACTCAACTTCTTCTGAGTGGAACCTGTCCTGTTAAACCACTGTATGGTCTTGGCCACCGTGCTGCAGCTCAGTTTCAGGGCCTTGGCAATCTTATTATAGCCTAGGCAATCTTTATGTACAGCAACTATTCTTTTTTTTCAGATCCTCAGAGAGTTCTTTGCCATGAGGTGCCATGTTGAACTTCCAGTAACCAGTAGGAGAGAATGAGAGTGATAACACCAAATTTGACACACCTGCTCCCCATTCACACCTGAGACCTTGTAACACTAACAAGTCACATGACACCGGGGAGGTAAAATGGCTAATTGGACCCAATTTGGACATTTTCACTTAGGGGTGTACTCACTTTTGTTGCCAGCTGTTTAGACATTAATGGCTGTGTGTTGAGTTATTTTGAGGGGACAGCAAATTTACACTGTTATACAAGCTGTACACTCACTACTGTACATTGTAGCAAAGTGTAATTTCTTCAGTGTTGTTACATGAAAAGATAGAATAAAATATTTACAAAAATGTAAGGGGTGTCCTCAACTTTGTGAGATACTGTATATATATATATATATATATATATATATATATATATATATATATATATATATATATATATATATATATATAT
>BLSH010131926.1:1427384-1438320 GCA_018402905.1 Glandirana rugosa | reverse complement strand
GTATATATCAATATACAGACATTTTACAACAAGGGGGGGGAGGGGGGGCTGGAGCCGGGAAAATGAGATGGCCGAGCCCCATCATCGTCCCAGTTGCAGGACACCCCCAGTATTCAGAGCCAAAATGGCTTAGTGGGTTACCACTGAAAATTACTGTATTTTGTCCATAATTGATCTAGAAAATTGCTCCATTTAAACAATTATTTAATATAACTTGGCGAAACAACAATAACAGTTTTTCTAATTAGGAGGAACTCCACATATCTAATGTTTGTCCCAGATATAAGGCCAAGCCCTGTTACTGATCCTTCCAGAGTCAATAACAAGTGTAGTTGAAATGGGGAAGAGGGGACAAGACCCCACATACCTGGCAGGCTTCACAGATCGCTCCCCGGTGTTGTGTGTGCAGAGTGGCTGAGCGCACTGGAGCCCTCTGCACACGCGGTTTAAATAACGCCGGGGCATGCGCGTTGAATGCCGACATAGCGTCTCCTCCTATGTACGTCATAGGAGTCATACGAATAGAAGGCTTACAGCAATGGGAGGGGCCGGGACGAGCGATCGGATGACGCGGCGAGACTCCCGAAGTGCGCATGCGCGGCTCCCCCGTCTGCGGACATCCAGGGAAGTCCCGCATGCGCACTCCACCGACGCAACGACTCCTGCAAAGGAACGAGGGGAAGAAGGGAAAGGGCCGAAAGGTGCCCGTCCGCTCTACCTCCACCTCATCCCTCGCATGGAGACCAAACGCCCCCCGAGGCCGAACAGGCCAGGGGGCTGGGTGCGCCGGGCGGGGGCCGTGGAGGCAAAACGCCACAGCAGCTTAAGAGATCTGTGGCTGGGAAATTCCTATGAGTATCCAAGTCAAATAATCCTCATAGGTACACCGACAATTTTCACAGCAATTACAGACTTTACAACAATTCAGTGAGACATGCCCCCCCCCCAATTTGGGGAATACATCCCCCCCCCCCCTTTTTGATCAAAGATGCTATGGCTGCCATGCTGAGTGTCAACATCTAAGGGAATATGAAAAAATGTTGGCCATACATTAATAGGTATTGTAGTGGTCCTCTCTTTTTGTCATTTCACTCTGATGTGCATATATTTGGATGTATTGCAATGTTCTCTCCTTTCTGTCATTTTACTATGCATATGTGGCCTTACAGTCACAATTAAGACTTTGTTCTACCTCTGCATATGCATTAATTTATATGGTCGAAATCTATGTGTAAATAATCTCTGTATATGTACCATCTGTATTGCAGTGCTATATGGTCTGTTCCTTGCCATTATATGTTGTAAAGTCTGTAATTGCTGTGAAAATTGTCGGTGTATCTATGAGGATTATTTGACTTGGATACTCATAGGAATTTCCCAGCCACAGATCTCTTAAGCTGCTGCGGCGTTTTGCCTCCACGGCCCCCGCCCGGCGCACCCAGCCCCCCGGCCTGTTCGGCCTCGGGGGGCGTTTGGTCTCCATGCGAGGGATGAGGTGGAGGTAGAGCGGACGGGCACCTTTCGGCCCTTTCCCTTCTTCCCCTCGTTCCTTTGCAGGAGTCGTTGCGTCGGTGGAGTGCGCATACGGGACTTCCCTGGATGTCCGCAGACGGGGGGGCCGCACATGCGCACTTCGGGAGTCTCGCCGCGTCATCCGATCGCTCGTCCCGGCCCCTCCCATTGCTGTAAGCCTTCTATTCGTATGACTCCTATGACGTACATAGGAGGAGACGCTATGACGGCATTCAACGCGCATGCCCCGGCGTTATTTAAACCGCGTGTGCAGAGGGCTCCAGTGCGCTCAGCCACTCTGCACACACAACACCGGGGAGCGATCTGTGAAGCCTGCCAGGTATGTGGGGTCTTGTCCCCTCTTCCCCATTTCAACTACACCTGTTATGGACTCTGGAAGGATCAGTAACAGGGCTTGGCCTTATATCTGGGACAAACATTAGATATGTGGAGTTCCTCCTAATTAGAAAAACTGTTATTGTTGTTTCGCCAAGTTATATTAAATAATTGTTTAAATGGAGCAATTTTCTAGATCAATCTTGGACAAAATACAGTAATTTTCAGTGGTAACCCACTAAGCCATTTTGGCTCTGAATACTGGGGGTGTCCTGCAACTGGGACAATGATGGGGCTCGGCCATCTCATTTTTTTTCGGCCCCCTTCCCCCCTTCCCCCCCCCCTTTTTTGTAAAATGTCTGTATATTGATATATACAACAGTTGGTGCCATTTTCATACAGTTTATTAATAAACTAGAACTGATATCACATATGACCTTAAAAATACAAAATTATAAGTGATTTCATCACTAGCATTACTCATTATTAATCTTATCAATTTGATTAATATTATTTTATATTATATTATTCCTAGATTCCCGGCTGTTTTGTTCAAACTTTCAACCATTGTGAGAGATTACTTCCATTTGACACTTAGTCATCTTCCTGGCGGGGACTTGTGCGATTGCTATGGCGATCATGAAGACTCAGTGGTGACCGTGGGGGTAATGTGCTGCTAGCGGCTTTTTGTTTTATATAAATATTTTTCATAGAATGCTACGATTGCATCCATCTACACTGTAACCTGAAAGGTATAGTTTGAGATGTCTCAAGTGGTTTCTGGCAGTACTGTTGTCTTTTGAATGTGACCATAACACTTATACTATATTATGTTATATTATAGAATTGATTTTTCTCCAACAAACAAGGCCCCTGAAGAAGGGTGTACCCCGAAACGCGTTGGGCTTCGGAGAATCAGTATACTTCA
This sequence comes from Glandirana rugosa, assembly GCA_018402905.1. Taxonomy (NCBI): domain Eukaryota; kingdom Metazoa; phylum Chordata; class Amphibia; order Anura; family Ranidae; genus Glandirana; species Glandirana rugosa. The sequence continues at coordinate 1,435,544 of BLSH010131926.1, read as the reverse complement.
GTTATCATATGTATTGTATACCACACCTGTAAATTGTACAATTGAACTGCATTCAGCGCATTATGCACATTTTCTTTTTAATGTATATCAATAAATCTGCAAAATTCTTTTATGATTTGTGAGTCAGCTTGCCTGTTAAAGTCCCAAGTTCAAGCGGGGGGAACTTTTCCTACAAATTTGTTCCAATGGTAGGATGATTCGAGGCTGTACCAATGACAGGAGATTGATGACTTGTTCAGGAGATTGATGACTTGTTAGCAGCTTGCTCTGATGCTCTGTGACTAATGAAGAAAGGTTAGGTAGGCACGCAGTTAAAGCACTGGAGTTATTGTGCACACAGGAAGTTGCTGGAACCTCTTTAACGTGATGCTGTGAAGGAGTCTCTATGTTGTCAAGAGCATTGGAGACAATGGAGTGTACACTGCAGTGGTTTAGGACATAGTCTTTAGTGCGTTTGAGGTGGTCTTCCATATCTGCTATGTTTAGGTTGTCTTTCTCACTTGCACCTTCATGTGCACTGATAGCTTGCTCTAGGACCCTTAGCTTTGCCATAGCTGCATCATGCTTACATTGTTCGTTTAAGATTTCTATTGCTGCTCTCTGAGTTTCCGACTCTGCTTTTTGATGTGCTGACTGATTTTCCAACTCTGCTCTTTTTTGCATATGCGACCTGCACCTTGCTGGCTTCCGCGCGGGCATTAATAAGTCATTCACTGAGTGTTGAGTATCTTGAACTATGAGATTTAGAGGACCTTTTGGAATGTCTGGTAAAGGTCTGGAAACAGATCTGTGAGATGCGGTGTCCTGTAGCAGCTCTATCTTTGCTTCTGTCTTTAATTTTGGTTTGCTGGATAAAACTGTCTCTTTCTGTATTAAGAGTTTGTAATTGTAAGCTCTTTAATTCCTCTAGTGTATCTTCCGTGTTCATACTTTGTAGAACATTAATTAGCTTGTTGCTGCTAAGCTGATAAAGTTCATATGAGGCAGAAAGTTGTTTAATGGCGCCCTCTAGAGGCAGTAGTTCACATTCAACAGACAGTGCATTTGCTTCAGAAGCAACTTTACCCCATAATAACTTTATACTAGTTGACAATTCAGTTCTTAAAGCTTCATAAATCTCCATTACTCCCCAAGCTGGTTTGACTGAGCGTTTGGGTAATTCAGCTGGCTCAGAGTCTTGTGCTGGGGCTGCTGTGTGCTCACATTCAGAGCCACTCGTGCTGATACAGGCAGATAATGAGTGAGTGATAAGCAGGCAGGATTTGTGTGCTCTAATATGACACCAGGCAGCTTGGACTGAGGATTACATGTGCTTCTCTTGTTCTTTATTTCAATGAGGGCATTAATCTTGTCTGTATCAGTACTGTCATGCAGAAATCTTGTAATTAGGCTGAGAAACTATGTTTTTGTACTGTTCTGACTCACCTACAGGGCCATAAAGTTTATCTCCAGCATCACATAGGGCTTACACTGACCTGGTGATCTTTTTATCCCTTGCATCAATTCAGACAGCTTTAACTCGATGAATAAACTCACGTTGAGAAGACAGACGATGAAGCCTTTTGAATGTTCCGTTTAATGATGGTTATTCATAGGTAGAAGAAAGATGAAGTTGTAAGCCACATGAAAAGATCTGTACATAAAGGCAGCATGCTCAGAAATGAAACCAGAAAGAGAGAAGGGGAGGGGATATACAGAATTACGGTGGGAAAAAAGGTTCGGTTCAGACAGAGGCAGACAGCTTAAAGACACAGAGAAATAATAGACCAAACACAGATGAAATTATAATAATTCACATTGTCTAACACAACAGTACCCAAACAACATGCATATCCTTATTCCCACAAATAGAGCTTTTTTCCAACAAATAGAGCTTTATTTTGATTACATTTGATCACCTTTGCACTATAAACAAAAAAAAGCGAAAATTTTGAAAAGAAAAACAATATTTTTTACTTTTTGCTATAATACATATCCAAAATATATATATATAAAACACATTTATTCATCAGTTTAGGCCAATATAAATTCTTCTACATATTTTTGGTAAAAAAAATGTAATAAGCGTATATTGATTGGTTTGCGCAAAAGTTATCATGCCTACAAAATAGGGAATAGATTTATGGCATTTTTATTATTCTTTTTTTTCACTAGTAATGGCGGCAATCTGTGATTTTTAGCGGGACTGCGATATTGCAGCGAACAGATCGGACACTTTTGACACTTTTTTGGGACCAATGACATTTATACAGCAATCAGTGCTATAAATAGCACTGATTACTGTATAAATGTCATTGGCAGGGAGATAGATCGCTGTTCCGGATTATTTGGAACAGCAGATCTCTCTCCACTTCCCTGACAGAACGGAGATCTGTCTGTTTACATTGATTGTGGAGCAATCGCGGGTAGCCAACGGACATTGCTGCTGCGTTGCGCCACGGGCTCTTAAAGTGGTCAATGTACAATGATGGAGGTTTGCACAGGAGAGCCAACCTGCCGTAGTACAACTACTGTGGCTGGTCGGCAAGCAGTTAATCTCAGCATATATACAGCTGTTCTGTTAAGCCCTCAGAGGTTTATTAGAGAACCTTAGTGAACAAACAGCATCATAAAGGCCAAGGAACACACCAGACAGGTCAGGGATAAAATTGTGGAGAAGTTTAAAGCAGGGTTAGGTTATAAAAAAATATCCCAACCTTTGAACATCTCACGGAGCTCTGTTCAATCCATCATCTGAGAGTGGAAAGAGTATGGCACAACTGCAAACCTACCAAGACATAGCCGTCCACCTAAACTGACCGGCCAGGCAAGGAGAGCATTCATGAGAGAAGCAACCAAGAGGTCCATGGTAACTCTGGTGGAGCTGCAGAGATCCACAGCTCAGGTGGGAGAATCTGTCCACAGGACAACTATTAGTCGTGCTCTCCACAAATCTGGCCTTTATGGAAGAGTGGCAAGAAGAAAGCCATTGGTGAAAGAAAACCATAAGAAGTCCTGTTTGCAGTTTGCGAGAAGCCATGTGGGGGACACAGCAAACATGTGGAAGAAGGTGCTCTGGTCAGATGAGACTAAAATTGAACGTTTTGGCCTAAAAGCAAAACGCTATGTGTGATGGAAAACTAACACTGCACATCACCCTGAACCCACCGTGAGACAAGGTGGTGGCAGCATCATGTTGTGTGGATGCTTTTCTTCAGCAGGGGCAGGGACAGGGAAGCTGGTCAGAGTAGATGAGAAGATGGATGGAGCCAAATACAGGGCAATCTAAGAAGAAAACCTGTTAGAGTCTGCAAAAGACTTGAGACCGGGGCGGAGGTTCAACTTCCAGCAGGACAAAAACCCTAAACATACAGCCAGAGCTACAATGGAATGGTTTAGGTCAAAGCATATTCATGTGTTAGAATGGCCTAGTCAAGGTCCAGATCTAAATCTAGCTGAGAATCTGTGGCAAGACTTGAAAATTGCTGTACACAGACGCTCTCCATCCAATCTGACAGAGCTTGAGATATTTTGCAAAGAAGAATGGGCAAAAATGCCCTCTCTAGATGGGCAAAGCTGGTAGACACTTCCCCAAAAAGACTTGCAGCTGTAATTGCAAGGAAAGGCGGTTCTACAAAGTATTGACTCAGGGGGGTGCCATACAAATGCCCCCCACACTTTTCACATATTTATTTGTAAACAATGCTGAAAACCATTTATCATTTTCCTTCCACTTCACAATTATGAGCCACTTTGTGTCGCTCTATCACATAAAATCCTAATAAAATACATTTACGTTTTTGGTTGAAACATGACAAAATGTGGAAAATGTCAATAGGTATGAATACTTTTTCAAGGCACTGTAGCCCCCATCAGTGTCAGTGAGATCAAAACAATTCTCAACATTGGTGTCAGTGGAAGTAAAATGAGCCTTATTGTTGTGTCAATGGGAGGGAAAAAAGCCCCATCATTTGTGTAAATTGAAAGAAAGTAATTTGTTTCATTGGTGTCAGTAGAAGATAAATAGGTCTTATCAGTTGGACCAATAAGTTCCATCATTGGTGTAAGTGGAAGTAAAATATGCCCCATCATTGGTGTCAGCGGGAGGAAAATTAACCTTGGTGTTTTTTGGTCGCTTACCAAATCACATGCTCCTGCACTGCACCTCTTTGCTGATGCCAAATATATAACTTGTTGGACAGGAGATCACTTCTGCCCAACACTGCGGCATAATCACAAACCCCAGTGCTGGAACACAAACTGTCCTGCAGGACACTTGCCAAAAAATGTAAAGATAAAATTAGAAAAATCAGATAAAAGAAAAAAGCTTCCTCTTTTGTTTAGCTATCCATTTAGCTGTTCAGTTACATTTACCTTATATAAGCCAAATAATGTCATCATGTCATAGGACTGGCAGCCATATTTGGAGCTTAGTCAAGCCGCAGTAGTATGCCATCCGTCTTCCTTAAAGTTTATACGGCCAAGATTATTTACACATTGTCCCCACACAGGAACCAGAAAATGAATGAAGATGTTGAATGGATCTTTATACATTATTTGTGGTACTCTAAATTGTATATACTGTAGATAGTGTATGCTCAAGAGGACATTCTTAGAAGATGGGGAGAAAATCAATGACGTAAAGCCTTATTTAAAGCAGACCTAATCTTATATAAGATTTAACATGTTCATGTCATTTCAAAAGTTGTGTTCAATCGTATTAAGAATTACATGGCAAATCTAAGCATGAAGTGCCATGTTCAGTTACTTCCAGTTATTGGGTGACAGTTGTCTCCCGACTATGCTACGGCGTTGTCACCCCATCACACTTGCCCTGGGCCCTGGTGGAGATTGCAATTGAGCACGATGACATACAGGCATGGACTACCATTGTCACTATCCGTTAGTTGGTCCCAAGCAAGATGTGCAGCCATCAATGGAACGAATGCCTATAGAGAGTGTAGGAGGAGGTCCAGAAAACGTTTGCATCCTAAGGTACCAGTTAAAGGCCTCTTGCCTACGTTAGTATTGGCCCAATCCTTGAGGGATCAATAGTAACCAGGTCAAATACATTTTGACATGACACCTCACCCTGCTTCCCTTCCCAGCTAAGCGGGGAACCAACTTTGGAATAAGCCACCCATAAGGAGAAGTGAAGAGTCCAAACTTGATTTCAGATCTTTAGTCCAAATAAGACAGAAAAAGAAAGTATGGCTAACTTGGAGCATCATCCCTGGATAATACAACAACAAGAAATTCTTCAAGGGTGGGACTTTCCAGGCACTAATAGGTCAATACAAGGAGATATATATAAAAAATATAGATTTTATTGGTACAATCTAAAAGCAAAACATATAAGCACAATGTTAAAAGTATGTAGACATGCCATAACAATTTGGATGCTATGAGATGGAATACAGGCAGCTAACGCGTTTCGAGATTCCTTCATCAGAGATAGCTGGAAAACCATATAAGGCATCTTCTGAAAGAATAAATGTACAAATCAAATATACAGACATATATACACTATACACTATATATATGATATATACATATGCGCACTAGACCAAAGAAGAAACACATACACATGCACTAACCCAAAAAGAAGTGATCAATTTAAAAAAGAGCATGTCGTAGGGTATAAAATCATATGGATCAGAGACCAGATGGAGACAAACTCCGCCACGCCACCTGAAGGGGCCCAAAGGCACACTGGAACAAAACCTGCAAAAGTTCCTTGAAGTGCAGCCAACAGGTTGTAGTTTGTCCATTCGTGGTGCTGGTTGGTGCAGCGAGATGCCTTAAGCCAGGAATCTATATTAAAAAATATATTTACATCTATGTAAGTATCTAACATCTATATAGAATATAACTGCTGTCCCAAAGGACCAAAAAGTCAGTACAGTATATATATTTATGCATACATGTAGATGAAGCCACAAACCCACTAGTCACAGTCCACCGAATATACCCCTGGGGCTAGTAAAATTTATATGTGCAGGAGATCGCACAGCGAGAGGGCAGATCTGAGTAGGATGCTCATTCAAAAAGAACCCAGCAGTCCAACAAGGAACTTTGTGCAATACGACAAAGGAAGAAAAAAGCCAATATATATCAAAAAGTTAGCTACTAAGTGATATCTAAAGTGTCATGGGCTGGATAACAATTCCCACCCAGGACACTAGATTGGTGTGATATGTTCGGCTGTATAAAGGGCTTACCTGTAACAAGTGCTCCATAGGATGAGAGGCTTACAATCTTTTCCTTCTTCGGAGCCGGCTGTATAATTTCTTCCCCATTACGGGCAACCTTCAACCTGTTCCTATATCCAAGCCTAGCTGAGGGAATCAGGACTCTGAGGCATTCCCAGCCAGGTGGAGACGCCACTCACTTTAAAGTGGATTTAAACCTTCCTATCATTTTAAGCCAAGGAGCCTGCCATCTTGGCCTTTGTTTAATCGTCAACTGCTATGGTGCCACACATGTGATCAGTTATGACTCCAGCCATTTGATGGCTTCACAGTTTGGTTGAGAGCACAGCCAATGTGACAGTTAAATTCCCAGCATGTGCTGGGAATGTAACTGTATTTTGAAACTGTTAATCAAAGTATTTATTTCTGCTTTAAGGCCTACATAGCATCCTCCAGGAAGGCCCCATCTCATCCCATGGGGGCTGAACCCAAACTCTCCTTCTACTCTTCTCTACCTCTCCATCTGAACTGCTGACACAACTCTAAGCAGCCCAATATACATTATGTTCTATAACAGAAAATGCCACCTTGTGTCAGAACATGAGATCAAACCTAACACCTCTGTAGCACTACCCCATAGGAACTTGTAGGCAGGTGCAATTTATTTTCTCCACTGCCGGTGGGGCTTATCCACAGCAGCAGTGCAGAAGGAAAGGAAGTCAAGAGGAACATGGTTCCTCTATGGTTTCCTGGATCACTGAGCATCCGATTGGAGGCTGACAGCCCATGTGACTCTGGTGGCCATCTTGGGTCAAGCAGAGTTTATTTAAGACCTTGGGTCCTGAGTTTGGCATGCATTTGGCATGTGGATAGTGCAGGGACAGGTTACCCATCTGTCAGGGACAGTAATAGCAGCAGGGAAAAGTTCCAGACGAATAGGGAAAGCATAGGGATCTGCCACTTTTCTTGGAAACCTCCCCGTTTGGGCACGGGCCAGCCAGGCTGCATTCTGCCCCCGTCAGTTCGTCTGAAATCTGCTCTACTACAATCTGTTGTTTCTGGTTGGGCTGCCGTTTGCCAGGCTTTGTTGTAAATTGAAACACTCTGAGTACAATACAAGTTTAATTGTAACTGGACAGTGTGTGAGTTACTGCCGGGTCCTATGTTCTTTGCCTCAACCTTCTCAAGAACCTGAGGCACTATGAAACACCAGGATAAGTGTACAAACATACAATATTAAAGAGAATTACTGAAATTAACACTTAGTACCCAGTAGTAGTGTTATAGCAAAGAAAACAGGTACCAAACCAAATAGTAAAGGCAAATCTAATATTTTGTCACTCAATTTGATAATAGGAAAGCATACAATGAATTGACAAGGGTAATAACACAATTTAGCATATAAAGTGGTTTACAGTAAGGACTAGGCATAAGATGTCATTTGTATCCAGATCAGCATTAATAGTAGCAAGCCCACCTCAAGGGCAGGAGTGAGAAGTAGTAAAGGTTAACCACTTCAGCCCCGGAAGGTTTTGCAGCTTTAGGACCAGAGCACTTTTTGCGATTCGGCACTGCGTCGCTTTAACTGACAATTGCGCGGTCGTGCGACGTTGTACCCAAACAAAATTTGCGTCCTTTTTTTGCCACAAATAGAGCTTTCTTTTGGTGGTATTTGATCGCCTCTGCGTCATTTCTGATCACCGCTATAAACAAAAGAAGAGCGACCATTTTGCAAAAAACCCAAATTTGTTACTTTTTGCTAAAATTCAAATCCAAAAAAAAAATATAAAAAAACATTTTTTTTCACCGTTTTTGGCCGATTTATATTCTTCCTCATATTTGCGATAAAAAAAATCGCAATCGGCGTTTATTGATTGGTTTGCGCAAAAGTGGCCGCGTTTACGGATGATGAGAATTCATTTCTGGGGTTTTTTCACGAGACCAGGATTTCGACGTTTTGGAAGGCCCCGACTTCACCAATTGGAAATGA
>BLSH010131926.1:1380306-1418735 GCA_018402905.1 Glandirana rugosa | reverse complement strand
CCCCCCCCCCCCACTAGCGGTGGAAGTGCAGGTAGAGGACGCCCTTCTACCCCCAACCGAAACCAAACGGCGGGGGGGGTTTTATAACTCGTGGTCGACGGTGATGAATGTCACCGTGAGACTTGCAGTTAGTTTCAGGGACAACGACTTATTTTACCAATGGAATGTCAAGACAAATGGGCGAAACGAAGTTTTTAATAGGGGGCACAGTGAAAGAACCGTAAGTTTCGTTGAGTTTTCGGAGGTATTTTCAGATACTGTTCAGATACTGTTGGGAGCGACCCCCAATGATGATATCGCCCCCTAATCGTTAAGACACCCATGATGACTCACCCCTGTTCGTTGTCCGTGCGATCGTTCGGGTTCCGTCCGGACCCGGACCCGGACTTTGTCCCGAAGTTCGGACGGACCAGCAGAACCCGAACTTCCAGGTGTTCGCTCAATTCTAATTATTACCTTTGTTCAGTAGATCCCCTACCCAGCTCTTTTGATTCCCCACTCAGTAGTACCCACAGAATTGCTAATCCCCCGCTATAGTAGTAACCCCCAGCGAGGGTTGTCATAGACTTGTCATAGACTTTTATGGAGGCTTTTGAGTTGCTTTGAATGCCAAGAAAGTGACACGGGGGATAATTTTTGAAGCAAAGCGGGTAAACAGAACTGTAAGGTAACCATTTTATTCAGCAACAGGGACTTTGATTGACGTTCAGAGTGCCACTGTAAGTAGTGGCAGCTGGTGCTCAATATTTTGGGGGGGGCGGCAAACCAAAGCCAACCCCCATCTTCCCGCAGGAGATGGACGTGAAGGTGGCGATCACCCCCCCCCCCCTTCCCATGGGAGACAGACAGAGACCTCCTTACCTTAGGAGGCAGATGACAAAGATTTGGGGTAGGGTTGCTGCTCTTCGCAGTGACTCCTCACTCCGGGGCCGTTGCTTCCCCTCCCAGCCAAACAGGAAGTGGGGCCGGAGATCCAATTGGCTGGGAGTCCTAAGACTCCCTGGCCAATCAGGTCTCAGGACCCGCTTCCTGATAGGCCGGGAGGAGAATCAGGAAGACAATAGCGAATATTAATTCGCTATTGTCACACAACTGGGTGGGCTCAGGCAGCAGTGCTTTGTGCCCCGAGCTCACCCTTCTTGGAAGCCAATTAGAGCCTCTGGCTCTAATCATGTGCTTAAAAAAAAAAACCCAGTTGAAATCCATGTGTCCGGCGCCCCTTGTGTAGATTAGGGGCTGGGCACTTGAATTAGAGGATCAGTCTTCCTTCTCACCACCAATGTAAAGCGCATTTTCCCAATGACCCTTGATGAACTGGTTTTAGTAGGGGTTCCTCAGGACCTAGAAATTATTTTAGGGATCCCGATGGGGTAAAAAGTTTAAGAAAGGCTTAAAATTTGCTGACAAATTCGATAGTGAAACTTTGACAAATGCCAGCGAATACAGGTTGGAAATCTCGCCCAGATCCATCAAGACTTTTATAAATATGCCACAAAATATACAATATTGTCAGCACTAATGAAGGATTCAGAAGGTGCCAGCCTGGCAGCACACATCAGACCTGCCCAGCATTATCATAGCGCAAGAGCAGACCTGCACAGCTGCATGCACAATTCATGTCACCTGCCATTTATGCTTCTGGGTGCTATATGTGAAATTAGACATGGCAAATTAATTGAGAAGTGACTAAGATTCATGTGACTAAGGTATTTGTTGCAGTTTATTGACTTCTTACTAACCAGTCTTAACATGCATACTATCTGCTAAATGGAAATTGATGCCAAACTGGTGCCAGATGTAGCAGCAGTAATAGTTTAGGGTTTCTTTTGCTGCTGTCTACAATGTATGAAACACCAAGACTGGATCTGCCATGAACTGATCAAAGGAACCCCTTATAAGTTCACTTTCTATGTTCCCTTCCAAAGCATCAACATGGGCTTTATGCCTTTGATTAATCACGGTAATCCAAGCTGTGAAGTGGTTCGCCATGCCACACTTGCCAGATTGCCATCAGAGCAAATCCATGATGACACATTTAGCACTATTTATTTTCCAACCAAAAAAAAAAAGGTCTCAATGGAGGGGTCACTGATGTACAGCTATCAGCTTGTATCCCTGTTATCTTTCATTCTGAATCTATTTGACCCTATTATTGACCTAGATTCCGTCTGATCTGCCTCTGGATAACCCATGCCTGTTTATGTCTACTGCCTACCTGTGTTACTGATCTCAACCTGGACCAACATTCTGCTTATTGATTTTGTGCCTCTTTACCTGCACATTGCCAACCTCTGCTCATCGCTGACCTTGATCCTGCAAGTGATTTAGTGCCTTCCTGCTTGGCTGTTACTGAAGCCCGCTTGTGACCCGACTCTACTCTCTACTGGTCGGGTTAAAGTTGCCTTATTGCTGCGCTTCTGCTTACTTGACACCAGTGCTCCCAAGTTCAAGTCTGCGGTTCCAGCTTACTGGCACCTACATGCAAGCAGGTGTAGTCTACTTTCACCTCTGCAGGTGGCACCATTCCGCAGCAGCACTGCAGTTAGAGAGGAAGTCAAAAGGAACATGGTTCCTTTTTCCATGGTCACTGTGGGAAGCTATCCAATTACATGCTGCCACCCCATGTTACTCTAGCAGCCATTTTGGGTCATGGAGAGCCTATTTAAGGCCCTGGATCAGTGGCGGCTGGTGAAATTTAAGGATGGGGAGATGCCAGACCCCGCCTTTCCTTGTTTGGCCCATCCCACTTTGCATAAGCCCCACCCCTTATAGATTTCACCCATTGTGTCAGGAGTATACAACCCAGCATCACTAGATAGGGTATACAGCATCACCAGAGGAGTATATAGTATCACCGGAGGGGTACCAGCATCCATCTACCCCCCCACCACGGGGTTCGCAGCACTGACAGTACTCCCCCCTAGGGCAGTTGGGACTTCAAAGTCCCGCACTTACCCCATCTAGGAGCGGGCAGTAGGCAGCGAGCGGTGTCTGGTAAGCAGTATCCGGTGAGCGTGTTTGTTGAGCGGGGAGCAGGGAGCGGGGAGCATCCCCCTCCAACGACGAGAGAAGCGTCCAATAGGATCGCCTGTCTTCTTCACCAATCGGGAAACCGGTAACATACTGGCGCTTCCTGATTGGCAGAGAGCGGTTCAGTGTTAGAAAGGCAAATGTTCATTTGCCTTTCTAAGGGCTCATGGTGGCACGCTCTATTCCACAAGCCACACAATTTGAAGCCTATTAGATCCTACAGCTCTAATGAGATGCTTCAAATGAACCCCCAGAAGCGGTAATTCATGCGGTTGGCCCCTCCAAGGGGCCGCATGAATAGGGGTTGGTCGCGGGCGGCCAAGGATAGATTTTTGCTCTGCATGAATCTATCCATAGCATAGAGGGAGGTGGTGAGGACAGAAGGGGCGGCGCCCGTGCGCCCTTAATGAACGGGCCGCCCCTGCCCTGGATCCCTGGCTTGGTGCGCATTTTGTGAGTGAATAGAATAGTGCCAGGTACCCTTCCTGTTAGGGACAGAACTAGTGGCAGGGAAAGTTTCCCGATGAGGAGGAAAAGCTAAGGGCTTGCAACTTGGAGAAGCTATCCAATTGGATGCTGCAGCTCCATGTGACTCTAGCTGTCATCTTTGGTCAGGCAGAGCTTATTTAAGGCCCTGGCTTCCAGGCTTGGTGTGCATTTTGTGAGTGGGAAGAATAGGGACAGGTACTGGTAAAAACAAAACTAGCAGCAGGGAAAGGTTCCAGATGAGGAGGGAAAGCATAGGTACTCACAGCTTCTCTGGACATCTTCCTGCTTGGGTATCACACAGCCAGGCCACATTCTTCCCCTCTCAACAGGTGCTGTCAGTTCGGCTGAAACCTGCTCTCTACACGCTGTTGAAACTGTGAGTGTTCCTGGTTGGGCTGCCTTCCCATCACGTTATTTGTAAACTGTCTTTGCATTATTTCAATACAAGTTCTTATATCACACTGGGACTGAGTGTATTGCTACACCCCATCTACATCCTCATACAGGTAGGTGACACCCTTCCGGAGAACATGTACAGAGTTGTCACTAGGCTTGTGCACAGCCAAAAAATGTATTCGTTTTCGTTCCGTTCGTTTTTTATTTTTTCTGAAATTCGGAAATTTGGGAATTCGGAAATTTGAAATTTCGGGATTCAAAATTTGGAAATTCATTAATTCAGCAATTCAAAAATGCTGAAATTCGATATTCAGAAATTCGGAAGTAAAAAATTCAAAAATTTGAAAAATCAGAAATTTGGAAATTCGAATATAAAAAAGAACATATTAAAGTATAGGTATTGGAATTTCCTTGAAAATATGGCTGTTATCACTAACAGCCATATTTGAAAGGAAATTCCAATACCTATACTTTAATAGTTATTTATTAGTTAGTTATTATTTCAAATGTTCTTTCTTATTTTAGAATTTCCGAAATAAGAAAGAACATTTGAAATAATAACTAACTAATAAATAACTATTAAATTATAGGTATTGGAATTTCCTTTCAAATTTGTCTGTTATTGAACTAAAATACGAAATGTATCAATAACAGCCATATTTTCAAGGACATTCCAATACCCATAATTGAATAGTTATTTATTAGTTAGTTATTATTTCAAATGTTCTTTCTTATTTTCGAATTTTCGGATTTCCGAATTTCAGATTTTCCGATTTCCGAATTTGCGGTATTTGGATTTTCGGATTTGCTGGTTTTTGGATTACCGAATTTTAGAATTCGAAAAACGAAAATTCAGAAAAATTCAGAAATTCGAACTGCGGAATTTGAATTTGTCCAAATTGCCGAATGTTGAAAAATTTGTTAAAAATGTATATGAATTTGTATTTTTCTATTTATGGTTTTGAATATATGAGGTTTTATTTTCATTCTGTATCGTTTTCTTTGTTGACCATCTTATCTGCTGTAATCACCTCCATGCATGCTCCATGCGGTCTATGGACCACACCTGATTATGTTTAGGATGACATGATTAATGGTCAGGGTTTTATATGTACACTATATATTTGAGATCTGAGTTTGTGGTCTTTTAGCTATGACTAAGCACCAGTAAGGGTGTGAAATGCGTCAGCTATAACTGTTCCTGTAGCTCTGTCTGCTGTATGGATCTTACTTTATTCCAATAAAGGTGAATGCATCAGAGTGCGGCCGCCCAGCCTCTCTTATCTCTACTGCCTGAACAAGGACCTTCATGGCAGGATCATCATGACTTTTGAAATGAGATCGTAGTGATTGGGTATATGTCTACTGTAACTGGTTCCCGCCCGCCGTATTGTAGAATAGCGGTCGGGCGGAACCGCTCTTGGCCTGCATCGGGGCAAACGGTAATGCGCTGTGTCCCTCGGACACAGCCCATTACCGATTGCGGTAAAGAGCCAATGACGTAGGCTCTTCACCATGTGATTAGCTGTGTCCACTTACAGCAGATCACATGTTAAAAAATGCTGGTTATCAGCATTTCCGCTCCTCAGCGCTGTCAGTGTCTGAGGAAAGAAAAACAGATACCCGGCTTTCCTGTGGTGACAGGGGCATTTACACTGATAATCAGTGCCCTGATTATCAGTGCAGCCCCATCAGTGTCCATCAGTGCTGCATTTCAGTGCTCATCAGTGCCACCTATCATTGTCCATCAATGCCATCTTAACAGTGCAGCCTCATCAGTGCCCATCAATGCAGCTTATCGGTGCCCATCAGTGCCGTCTCATCAGTTTAGCCTCAATAGTGCCCCGCTATACAGCCTCATCAGTGCACAGTAGTGAAACCTCATCAGTGCTCATCAATGCAGCCTCATCAGTGCCCATTACTGCAGCTTATCAGTGCCCATCAGTGCAGCCTATCAGTGCCCATCAGTGCAGCCTCATCAGTGCCCATTACTGCAGCTTAACAGTGCCCATCAGTGCAGCCTATCAGTGCCCATCAGTGCAGCCTCATCAGTGCCCATCAATGCAGCCTATCAGTGCCCATCAGTATCTATCAATGCAGCCTATCAGTGCCCATCAGAGGTGGCCGGTGGTAACGTTTTTGGGGGGCGGCAAACAGTAACACCTACCTGCACCCAACCCCCCCCCATCGGCGGATAGGTCTGGTGCACTTACTCCTATGCATCGATTCTCCCGGGCTTCACCGGCGGCTTCCCTTGCTCGGTGACAGCTTTCCCTTCCCCTGCTCTCCACGAGCATCGGCGGCTTCCGTTTCCTCCCTCCTCCTCTGCAGCCAATTTGGACTCTTCTATTTTAGGCCAATCGGAAAACGGGACTCAGACCTGCTTCTGATTGGCCGGATTGAGGATCAGTGTTACAAGAGCGAATATTCATTCGCTCTTGTAACAACTGGGTGGGCTCATAGCGCAATGCAAAGCCCATCCTATTTTGAAGCCTATTAGAGCCTATGGCTCTAATCAGGTGCTTCAAAAAAATACCCCCACTGCTGTAATTTAGGCACCCGGTGTCCTGAAAGGGGTCGGATGCATGAATGGGGGGTGCCCGCTGTGGCCATGGATAGATTCATGCTATGCATGAATCTATCCATTATTCATATAGGGGGTGGCATGGATAGAGGGGGCAGTGCCCGGGCACCCCTAATGGACAGGCCGCCACTGGTGCCCATTAGTGCAGCTTATCAGTGCCCATCAGTGCCACCTCATCGGTGCCCATCAGTGCAGCTTATCAGTGCTGCCTCATCAGTGGCCATCAGTGCTGCTGCAGTCTCATCAGTTCCCATCAAGGAAGCCTATCAGTGCCCATCAGTGAAGCCTCGTTGGTGCACATCAGTAAAGAAGAAAAATTACTTATTTGCAAAATTTGACAACAGAAATGAAGAAAAAGGTTTTGTTTTTCAAATGTTCGGGGTTTTTTTTTCGTTTCTTTAGCAAAAAATAAAAACCCCAGTGGAGATTAAATGCCACCAAAAAAAGCTCTATCTGTCTGAAAAAAATTATAAACATTTCATTGGGTACAGTGTTGCATGACCGCGCAATTGTCATTCAAATGTGACAGCGCTGAAAGCTGAAAATTGGCCTGGGCAGGAAGGGGGTGAAAATGTTGAAGGGGTTAAAGAGCACCTTGCATGATAAATAAGTGGAAGACATAAAAACTGAGGTTTAGGTTCCAAAGCTTTACCAGTGACTAAGCAGGGCTCTGCTGTCTCGCACATCCTCTGCACCCAGCCAAACGTATGTTGTGCAGCTTCACAGTCTGCTGAGAACAGCTCATTGTACGCCAGTTGTTGGTCCATGAGACCGATACCAAGTCAGACGGCTTCCTTCCTCTCCTCCAAGCAGTGTCCATGCCCCAAACAATGCAGGACACAGACCGGCTCAGAAAAATGGGCCTCCTCCTTCTTTGTTCCCCCTTTTCAGAAACTTCTGAATTGTTTATCTGTTTGTCCTGTAGCCACCAAAGACTTTTCCAAGCAGGTTTCCATCTGGCTGCACATGACTGTGTATAGACAATGTAAAGAAAAGTTTCTTTCAGAGTTATCTCTGGTTCCACAGCACCATCTCTTGGAGGAACAACGAAACATGAAAGTGTTTCCAAATACAAAACTTTTTTTTTTTTTTTTTTACATTTCATAAAGAGTGATAAGGGGTTAGATGAATGGTGGTCAACTTACTAGAGGTGGGGAACTTCAAGTGCGACCCCTGATACCACCAGAGGGCCACATACAACATTCAGTGTATATAATTCTACAGACAGCTGCCAAAGAAGGCAAACCTGCAACAGGAGATGGTCAGAGACTACTGACATGATACAGGAGATGGTCAGAGACTGTAGACATGATACAAGAGATGGTCAGAGACTGAGGACATGATACAGGAGATGGTCAGAGACTACTGACATGATACAGGATATGGTAAGAGACTGTAGACATGATACAGGAGATGGTCAGAGACTGTAGACATGATACAAGAGATAGTTAGAGACTGCAGACACAATACAAGAGATGGTCAGAGACTGCAGACATGATACAAGAGATGGTCAGAGACTGCAGACATGATACAAGAGATGGTCAGAGACTGTAGACATGATACAAGAGATGGTCAGAGACTGCAGACATGATACAGGAGATGGTCAGAGACTGCAGACATGATACATGAGATGGTCAGAGACTGCAGACATAATAGAAGAGATGGTCAGTGACTGCAGACATGATACAGGATATGGTCAGAGACTGCAGACATGATACAAGAGATGGTCAGAGACTACTGACATGATACAAGAGATGGTCAGAGACTGCTGACATGATACAGGATATGGTCAGAGACTGCAGACATGATACAAGAGATGGTCAGAGACTACTGAAATGATACAAGAGATGGTTAGAGACTGCAGACATGATACAAGAAATGGTCAGAGACTGCAGACATGATACAAGAAATGGTCAGAGACTGCAGACATGATACAAGAGATGGTCAGAGACTGCAGACATGATACAAGAGATGGTCAGAGACTGCAGACATGATACAAGAGATGGTCAGAGACTGCAGACATGATACAGGATATGGTCAGAGACTGCAGACATGATACAAGAGATGGTCAGAGACTACTGACATGATACAAGAGATGGTCAGAGACTGCTGACATGATACAGGATATGGTCAGAGACTGCAGACATGATACAAGAGATGGTTACAGACTGCAGACATGATACAAGAAATGGTCAGAGACTGCAGACATGATACAAGAAATGGTCAGAGACTGCAGACATGATACAAGAGATGGTCAGAGACTGCAGACATGATACAAGAGATGGTTACAGACTGCAGACATAAACACACTTAGAGACAGGCAATGCACATTTTAGTGCATGAAGTGTGAAGGGGCCTTTATCCATGTTTCCTTGTATCTCATTCTTCTATTTTTCCTACATATAAACAGGTAGAATTTCATTCGCCCCCCTCCACATGCCTGTCCAGACAAAACTACGGCAACTTCCATTGTTGACCTGTTGTGGAGCTGCCATCGTTTCCTTTTCTTGGTGAGTCACAGACCCCCAAAGACCCTGTGCAAATCAAGGAGCGCAACAGGAATTATGCGCAACGTTCTAGGTCAGCGAGTAGCGAGGCTTGGAAAGGGATGACAGCTATGAAACCATAAAACGTTGAGTTCTCTCAAGCCTTGAAGCTGCCTCATTCTTCGAGAAACTGGGTGCCAAAAGCCAAGCAGAGGCTCGCCCTCCACCCAACAATCCAAGTCCAGAAGAAGTGTCATTAACACTTCCCAGACACCAATAGGTTTCGTTCCCTTAATCACCTAAAAGATTTCGGAATGGGTGACAGGTAGACCTTAGGCAACTCAGAAACCTCCCCAACCTGTCAAGAGCTTTATGATTTTCACCCTCGCCTTGATCTTCATTAATTGGTTCATTAATTTTATTTTTACTTGTTCAGCCTGTCAGCCCGCCTGAAGGAAAATAGGTGCTGAGCTATGAACTGAGCATTTCTAGGAATCGCTGTTCTACATCTATTCCTGTGAAATAAAGCCGTCTGCTTTGTAATTGTTGCAAGCCCAGAGGAATACGCGTCACTGCGGTCACTTCAATATTAATTTTCTATGTCCCCCGCCTCCTCCCCACTAACACTTTTTCGTAATTCAGTGCAGACCTTTGAGGAATGTTTGTCGACATTTATATTATCTGCCAAAAATAAATGTTTCATGACATGTGAATCGCAGATGTCCCACTGGCATTCATTTTGGCTTAGATCATAAAAGGGTTCTTGGCTTCGCCCGAAGGGTAGGGGCTTGCAGCAGTTCACAAATGAGACAGTCATACTGTATGCACCGAGGGTACCCCTATCTGGATTGCAGCATTTATAGACCTTCAACCGGAGATTCATTCGTTGATGCCTAACCCTGCACCCTTTCCAGCGAGCCCAATAATTAATAGATGGTCATTGGGAAGAATGCCTTGTATGCGGGGCTTTGTGATTGGCTAGTAATGGTGCCACGAGCACAAGTCCCAATCCAACCCCTATCCTGGTAGAACACTGCCTCTCCTGTTGAGGCTTCACCCTCCGCTATATTGTGCCCCACTCCATGCCATAGGCCTCCATGCGACATTCCTGGCCATTGACTTTTATACCCCAAAGAAGTGATGTATACAAAAAGTAGAGTTTCTGCACTTTACTGATGGAATCCGGAGAATGGCATAACAGTCACATCACATCAACATACACTATATATTATCAAAGGTATTGGGACACCTGCCTTTACACGCACATGAACTTTAATGGCATCCCAGTCTTATGCCTCGTACACACGGTGCAACTAGGGTTGCCACCTCATCCCTTTAAACCCGAACACATATGAATTACACAGGTTGTTCTGTGGCTGATTAAGGTGGTAATTAAATGCACTTGGTGCCTCATCTGCATTAAATTATCCTCAGAACAACCTGTGTAATTCATATGTGTTCGGGTTTAAAGGGATGAGGTGGCAACTCTAGGTGCAACGGTTGTACAACCGCACGTTCAACTTTTGTCCAAAATCTGCGTTGGCAGTTGTATCTTGCGTACAGACATGAGTCAAGTAATTGTACAACAAAGGCGAACGTAGTGACGTGTAACGAGGAGGTTCAGGTGAATGTGATTGTGAATTACGAACACAGGTTACACGACAGAACATTTCCTGAATTCAGAGCATGCATGTTTAGCACTTCCAACTTTTTGTTGGCCAACTCCTGTACACACGAGCCAACAGTCGTACGATGGCTTGTTGGCCAACAAAAGTTTTCTAGTTTGCTTGGCTGTTGTAATCGCTCGTACTAACGGTCAGATTATCGCACAATAAGCTGTTGTACAACAGTTGCACCGTGTGTACGGGCCATAAGACCGTAGGGTTTAATATTGATTTGGCCCACTTTTTGAAGCTCTAACAACTTCAACTCTTCTGGGAAGGCTGTCCACAAGGTTTAGGAGTGTCTATGGGAATGTTTGACCATTCTTCCAGAAGTGCATTTGTGAGGTCAGGCACTGATGTTGGACGAGAAGGCCTGGTTCACAGTCTCTGCTCTAATTCATCCCAAAGGTGTTCTATAAGGTTGCGGTTAGGGCTCTGTGCAGGCCAGTCAACTTCCTCCACCCCAAACTCGCTCATCCATGTTTTTAAGAACCTTGCTGTATGCACTGGTATGCAGTCATCTTGGAACAGGAAGGGGCCAACCCCAAAGTGTTAGGAGCATGAAACTGTCCAAAATGTCTTGGTATGCTGACGCCTTAAGAGTTCCCTTCACTGGAACTAAGGGGCCAAGCTCAACCCCTGAAAAACAACCCCACACCATAACCCCCCTCCACCAAATGATTTGGACCAGTGCACAAAACAAGGCGCATAAAGACATGGATGAGCGAGTTTGGGGTGGAGGAACTTGACTGGCCTGCACAGAGTCCTGACCTCAAACCGATAAAATATCTGTGGGATGAAGTAAAGCAGAGACTGCGAACCAAGCCTTCTCGTCCAACATCAGTGCCTGACCTCACAAAGGTGCTTCTGGAAGAATGGTCAAACATTCCCATAGACACTCCTAAACCTTGTGGACAGCCTTCCCAGAAGAGTTGAAGCTGTTATAGCTGCAAAGCGTGGGCCAACTCAATATTAAACCCTACGGACTAAGACTGGGAAGCATTAAAGTTCATTTGCATGTAAAGGCAGGTGTCCCAATTCTTTGGATAATATAGTGTACATTAATGGGTCACTTGATACACTTGACAATACATGGTTAATCACGTTTAGTGGACGTCACATGAGAAAGCATATGCAGTAAGTTAAACAATCATCTCCCTCTAACAGTCTCTCCTTCCACACAGGGTCATTCATATTCACAAGACTGGGCTCTTTGTTGACAACCTCCCCAGGACCCGCCAGAGGTATAGCCTTTCTCAAGAAACTATAATGCCTAGCCCAAAAGGCTTTTTGCAATCCGCCCAAGCCCTCATTTCCATAAGGTCTACAGCCGAATCTCCTAGGTGCAGGTCTACTCCTTCCTGGCCTCCTTCCCTGTGCAGGGTGTCCACATGCTGGTTACATCTGTGCTGGTGTGGGGTACTTGCCTCCCATGCTTCAAGTGCACTAAGGCTCCTCCTCAACCTGATTTATATGTGGGTGCTGCCACACGCATGACATCACTGCAGGAGGCCTCTACCTAAAAGGAGCCTAGCACCTGATGTGTAACCAGACACTGCTGTGAAGCAAAGTCACCTTGTGGCAGACTAGCTAACTGCACTTGCCTACAGCCTCTATTATTTACATACTAAATAAGATAATTGGTGTTATGCAACTGCCAAGTGGCATTGACCCCATAGCTATGCAGACACCATCAACTGAAATGTCAACCAGTCACAACTAAAGAAACCCCCTGACAACCTCTGGAGGAACCCTAGGGTGCCCCGGAACTCTGGTTGAGAATGGCTACATGTAGGCAGGTAGACCCTCTCGAGCAAAAATAGATCCCTCAACAACTATAGATCTACTCAAAAATAATAGACCCCCCCCCCCCGTAGCACGTGCAGTCTGTTTTCCCCACTGCAGTGTCTGACCCAAGATGACCGCCAGAGTCACATGGGCTGTCAGCATCTAACCGCATCACCGCACCAGTGACCCAGGAAACCATAGAGGATCCATGTTCCTCCTGACGTCCTATCGCTCTGTACTGCCATTGTGAAGGATGGTGGCATAGCCCTTTCCTGTTTTCTACAGTAAGTGGAGTGGATCGACCTCTGGAGGAGCCATTACCCCCCAGAGAGGCAATTTTCTTGTTTTTCCAAATCTCAAATATCCCTCTCCATAGACCTGTGCACTGCAACGCCATCGGTGGTGCCCTTTATCAATATGCCGTACAAGGCATTTCAGACCATTCCCCTTTACTGGTGTGGTTGAACTCTGGGTCAAATTCCACCCTATCTGAAGCTAAACACTTTCTGTCTGCAACCTTTTCCATCCCATGATAAGATTGAGCATTTGAACTGGAGGCCTAGAAGTAGGGAGGCCACGGTGGTTGAAAACCACTGGTCTACACAATGGAGGTTTTTACAGTTGAAAAACATGCCTTATAGATGCTAATTGCTCATATAATCTTATGGGAAGACTGTTGTTGAGTGGTCTTGCTATACATCTTCTTATTGCCCTTTGCTTCAGTGCAGAGCTGGTGGTCTGTGACATGACATATTCATTTGACACTTTCATTTGAATATCATGTTTGGAAGCAGATCTTACTGATGCAAAGCTTCACTTACCATGATACAGCGCTGGCACGCCAGGCTTATTAGGCTGACAGAGACGAAGTGCATATGGGTTCCCGGAATATATGACTCAATGCCCCCATCACCAGCGGCTGGGATTCCCTAGAACAAGACTCACAGTTTGGCATAACCTCCATGGCATCAACTAATGCCAAGCACTTATTAAATGTATTATACAGGTGGTGTGATATTCTCCAGATCAAAGCAGCAGCGGCTGTCAGGCGTTCACCATCTGCTCTGTCTGTGTGGGCTATTATTTATCAAAAGGCCAAAAATTTTTGGAAGGAGCTGCAAAGGTCCCGAAACCTCTATCATTTGTTTTATTGCTGTTTGCGTTTCCCTTGGGGAGATTTTCTCCTGTCCCAGTGCTGGGTGTCACCAGGACAGGAAGAAAAAGAAACTCTGCTGCAGGAACAGAAGCCCCAACAGGGGTTCTTAGCTCAAAGTGAAGAAAAGCCCAAGGGGCGTCCAACCTTTTGACCTTCCTTGGCCACACTGGAAGAAAAAAAATTGTCTTGGGCCGCACATAAAATACACTAACAATAAGTCGAGCTGATGAGCAGTTCCTCCTTGCGGCATTCAGTGGGTATGTGTGGGCGCCGGGCCCATTCACTATAATGACTGTTGGTTGCTGCGCGCAGTCAAAGTGCATCCAGCAGTGATCACTGCAGGTAATCGCTGGCTGTGTAGAGAACCGCAAATAGGTGCAGCTGCTGGCAAACTGTCATTATAGTAAACAGGGAAGGTAGCCGCACCTACCCACTGAGAGTCGCTACAATTCCCACCAACCCTGATTGCCAGTGGGAATGCAACCTATGTAGGTGCTGTGTGGGGAGGTTATGGGCTGGGGTCTTTTGGGGGGCATAATTGAAATCTTGGGGGGTGCAGCCCTCCCTAGCACACCCCTAGTAAATGCAGTATTTACTTACTTGGCACCCTGCATTCACTGCTGCCCTCCAGGCATGCATTTGCCTGGCTTGTCAATGTAGGAACCTGCTGTGTTTGCACAGCATCCCCGGTATCCCTATTGACATACATGGGTCGGGCTTGTCTGTCATCTGCTGTGAGTGCTGTGCATGCACGGCACCCCCGGCATCCCTCCAGAAGGGCTTGCACTGAATGCTAAATTCTCTGGGGCCGTGGATTGGACTCCCCTGTTTTAGCCAGAGTTGGAAAAGGTTAAAGCTGAAGTTTAATCTGCCTAATTTTTGCCTGCCCTGGGATTGGGGCTATGGATGGAACTGGGAAGGGTCTGGGGGAATGGATGGAGCTGGGATGGGATCAGGAGAATGGAGGGAGTTGGGATGGAATTGGGGTGGTGGATGGAGCCAGGATGGGATTGGGGGAAATGGATGGAGCTGGGATTGGATGGGGGAAATGGATGGAGCTGGGATTGGATCGGGAGAATGGAGGGAGTTGGGATGGAATTGGGGTGGTGGATGGAGTCAGGATGGAATTGGGGTGGTGGATGGAGTCAGGATGGGATTGGGGGAATGGATGGAGCCGGGATGGGATGGGGGAAATGGATGGAGCCGGGATGGGATTGGGGGAATAGGTGGAGCCAGGATGGTATCAGGGGAATGGATGGAGCCGGGATGGGATCGGGGGAATGGATGGTGCCAGGATGGGATCGGGGGAATGGGTGGAGTTTGGATGGTAGATGGAGCTAGGGTTGCCACCTCATCCCTTTAAACCTGAACACATAGTAATTACACAGGTTGTTCTGTGGCTGATTAAGGTGGTAATTATACTCACTTGGTGCCTTATCTGCATTAAATTCGCCTCAGAACAACCTGTGTAATTCATTTGCGTTCGGGTTTAAAGGGATGAGGTGGCAACCCTAGATGGAGCCAGGATGGGATTAGGGCAATGTATGGAGCCTGGATGAGATGGGGGAAATGGATGGAGCTGGGATGGGATCGGGGGGAATAGATGGAGGCGGGATGGGATCGGGGGAATGGATGGAGCCAGGGTGGGATCGGAGGAATAGATGGAGCTGGGATGAGATCAGGGGAATAGATGGAGCTAGGATGGGATCGGGGGAATGGATGGAGTCGGGATGGGATCGGGGAAATGGACGGAGTTTGGATGGTAGGTGGAGCCAGGATGGGATCTTGGATTTGAGGGGGTGGGGATTAGAGGACATGTGCTGGGGTGTGTTTTGGGAGGGGAGAGGAATTGTGTTCGGGGGGGGGGAGTTTAAACTCCTCTAACCTCCATGCATCCCCTCCCTAAAATCACTCCTGGCAGCATAATTGCTACCTGCCCATGCCCCCCCCCCCCCACCACCTTCCCAATCACCATGTCCCCCTCCTCTCCAAGACCCTTCTTCCTCCCGGCCTGTGTACTTGAAATGTCAGAGCCAGGGAGGAGGCTATAGTCTGGTCTACAGTGAGTGCAGCTGGTGGGCAGAGAAATGCCTGCAGCTGTATAGATGTGACTGCGGCGTGTGGGGGGGTATGGGATGGTAAGACCCCGGCCACCCTGTCTGTCTCTGTCTCACTGCCTCTTCTCTGCACATTGCATGGAGCTGAAGAGATATAGTATAAATCCCGGAAAGGAAGGAGGAAGAGGAGGGAGTGGCGCCCAATGCCAGTCCAGGCCAGCTGTCACCCTCTGGCAGGTGTCACCCTCAGTGCGGTCTGCACCCCCATAGTGACGCCACTGTACAGCCTGCAGCTTTTTGAGCCATGACCAGGGCCAGGACAAGGGGTGGGTAAGAGTGACAGCTGCCCCTAGGCACAGGGAAGCAAGAGGGAAAAAAATAAATACGGGTTGGTACACCCGTTGTACAGCATGTATTAATAGTGGGGGGGAGGGACACAGTACTGGATTCTTGCCTAGGGCACTGGACGACCCTGTCCCATTACTGGCCATGACCTCCTTCCTGCTCATTAGACTGTAAATGATCTTCACCACCGAGGTCCTCCCTGTGCCCTCCACCTTGCTATAACTTATTTAAAGCGCAACTCCACATTTGTTTAGAAAAAACCATTCCCCTCTGGGTGATCTCTGTACATTGCAAGGATTTTAACAGCCTTTGTTGCAGATTCCTACCTTTTATTACTCTGAAGAAATCCATGTTTGTTCCTCTGGACCTCTGTGCTGAGTGGGTCTAATGGGAATGTTTTCATAATTATCTATCAGTTGTGCAGCTGCAGAGCACTAATGTTGAAAGCTGCAGACACGAGTAGAGGAGAGCTGATCGGCGGCTCTCCTGACGGGGGGGTCTGCGCTGATTGTTTATCACTGCAGCTCCCGCGTGGATCGCCACCCAAGACCACCAGGGAGCCCACCCAGGACCACCAGGGATGGCATACTCTGAACTATAAGGATGGCACTCAGTGCCACCTCTGAATCCTGCCAGTACCTCATTATCAGTGCTGCCTATCAATGCCCACCAGTGCCACCTCTCAGTGCCTGCCAGTGCCCATCTATCAGTGCCACCTATCAGTGTCCATCAGTGCCACATATCAGTGCCCAGTGCCACCTATCAGTGACCATCAGTGCTGACTATGAGT
Organism: Glandirana rugosa; assembly: GCA_018402905.1. NCBI lineage: Eukaryota > Metazoa > Chordata > Amphibia > Anura > Ranidae > Glandirana > Glandirana rugosa. Next base: position 1,401,950 of record BLSH010131926.1, on the reverse strand, counting down.
GCCCATCAGTGCCGCCTATTAGTGACCATCAGTGCTGCATATCAGTGGCACCTATCAGTGCCCGTCAGTGCTTCATAAAAGTGCCTCATCATCAGTGCCCATCAGTGCCACCTCATCAGTGCCGCCTCATCAGTGCCAATCAATACTGTCTCATCAGTGCCCATCAGTGCAGCCTCATCAGTGCCCATAAGTGAAGCAGGAAACTTACTTATTTAAAAAGTTTTGTGACAGAAACAAAGAAAAACTTTTTGGTATTTACTGTATTTGGAGCGCAAAAAATAAAAACCGAGGTTATTAAATGCCACCAAAAGAAAGCTCTATTTGTGGGGAAAATGATAAAAAGCTTGTTTGGGTACAACGTCGCACGACCGCGCAATTGTCATTGAAAATGCGACAGCACCGAAAGCTGAAAATTGGTCTGGGCGGGAAGGGGGGAAAGTGCCCAGTATTGAAGTGGTTAAAAAATCCCACCCTGGTTCCTAGTGCCTGAAACATGTAAGCATGACAGCTCTATGCAATGCAATAAAGCCCATTCACCCTACGGAGCTGGCGTGTGCTGGTGGAATCTTTGCAACTGGAATTGTAATCCTTTCTGTCTGTTTAAAGCACGCCGCTGGGTCCTGTGGCATAGTTTCAGATTGATGTCAGATATGAATCTGCAGACCCGGGACGGCAGTAATTGCCTCTCTCTCCATCATTACACTCGCACAATGCCCCATTCTCTGCAGTTTGCATATCCCGGATTTATACAGTATATACTCCTATGCAAACAGGTCCGCTCCATTATGATAGCAAGAAAAACATGAGTCATTTGTCATTTTTACCCAGATCCTAATTCACTAATGTCTATTTATAGAGAACCATCCAACGGGTTAGTGCAATTCCATAAAGGCACATTGAGAGAGCGGACCTATTCAGTACGGCTTATTTAAGGCTTAAAGGAAGATCTATCCTATTTTTATGCAGATTTATTTTTTATTGCGTTACAATAATGTTGCGGTTATCAGTCTCTCTGTGCTGTCTGAGCCCTTTGAGGGCTTATATAATGACTGTTTTTTATAAGAAAATCTTTTGCTACAATGTATATACAGTATCTCACAAAAGTAAGTACACCCCTCACATGTTTGTAAATATTTTATTCTATATTTTCATGTGACAACACTGAAGAAATGACACTTTGCTACAATGTAAAGTAGTGAGTGTACAGCTTGTATAACAGTGTAAATTTGCTGTCACCTCAAAATAACGCAACACACAGTCATTAATGTCTAAACCGCTGGCAACAAAAGTGAGTACACCCCTAAGTGAAAATGTCCAAATTGGGCCCAATTAGCCATTTTCCCTTCCCGGTGTCATGTGACTCATTAGTGTTACAAGGTCTCAGGTGTGAATGGGGAGCAGGTGTGTTAAATTTGGTGTTATCGCTCTCACTCTCTCATACTGGTCACTGGAAGTTCGACATGGCACCTCATGGCAAAGAACTCTCTGAGGACCTGAAAAAAAGAATTGTTGCTCTACATAAAGATGGCCCCTAGGCTATAAGACGATTGCCAAGACCCTGAAACTGAGCAGCAGCACGGTGGCCAAAGCCATACAGCGATTTAACAGGACAGGTTCCACTCAGAACAGCGCCTCACCATGGTCAACCAAAGAAGTTGAGTGCACAAGCTCAACGTCATATCCAGAGGTTGTCTTTGGGAAATTATTATTATTATTATACAGGATTTATATAGCGCCGACAGTTTGCGCAGCGCTTTACAATATTAGGGCAGACAGTACAATTACAATACAATTCAATACAGGAGGAATCAGAGGACCCTGCTCATTAGAGCTTACAATCTAAGAGGGAGGGTTGAATGATACGAAAGGGCAGTAAACTGCGGGGGATGAGCTGATTGAGAAAATAAGGAGTTTAGTTGTTAGGTGGCGGCAGGATAGGCTTCCCTGAAGAGAAAAGTTTTCGGGGATCACTTGAAGATGGATAGATTTGGGGACATTCTGACCGATTGGGGTAGGGAGTTCCAGAGGATGGGAGAGGCTCGGGAGAAATCTTGGAGGCGAGTATGAGAGGAGGTGATGAGGGAGCTGGAGAGCAGGAGGTCTTGGGAGGAGCGAAGAGGACGGTTAGGTTGGTATTTTGAGACAAGGTTGGTGATGTAGCTGGGAGCAGAATTGTGGATGGCTTTGTAGCTGATTGTTAGTATTTTGAATTTAATTCGTTGGGCGGGTGGCAGCCAATGGAGGGATTGGCAGAGGGGGGTGGCAGACGTTAAGCGGTTTGTAAGGTGGATGAGTCTGGCAGCGGCATTCATGATGGACTGGAGGGGGGAGGAGTCTATTTAAAGGTAAGCCAGTGAGGAGGGAGTTGCAGTAGTTGAGACGAGAGATGACCAGGGAGTGAATCAGGAGCTTTGTGGTTTCATTGCTTAGGAAGGGACGTATTTTAGAGATGTTGCGGAGATTGAGGCGGCAAGCTTTAGAAAGTGATTGGATGTGGGGCCAAAAGGAGAGCTCAGAGTCCAGGATAACACCGAGCACCCTGACATGTGGGGATGGGTGGGTGGTTGTGCCATTGCTCTTGACAGAGAAGTCGGGGGAAATGGAATGTGGGGGAGGAAATATTAGGAGTTCAGTTTTGGACAAGTTGAGTTTGAGGAAGTGGTGAGACATCCAGGCAGATATGTCTGTTAGTAAGTTAGTGATACGTGAGGAGACTGATGGGGTGAGTTGGCGGGTGGAGAGGTAGATTTGGGTATCATCAGCGTAGAAATGATATTGAAAGCCGTGAGAGGCTATCAGCCGACCCAGGGAAGAGGTGTATATTGAAAATAAGAGGGGTCCAAGAACAGAACCTTGGGGGACCCCAACAGAGAAGGGAAGAGGAGAGGAGGAGGTAGAATTGTAAGTTACGCTGAAAGTGCGATGGGATAGGTAGGATGAGAGCCACTGAAGAGCACAGTCACGAAGACCAAGGGAGTAAAGTTTTTTTTTGAGGAGGGGGTGGTCTACAGTATCAAAGGCAGCCGAAAGATCCGGGAGTAGGGAAATAGATGTATGAGTGCTGCCAGCATTGCTGCAAAGGTTGACGGGGTGGGGGGTCAGCCTGTCAGTGCTCAGACCATACGCCGCACACTGCATCCTTTCGGAGACTGGGTCGCAGGGTAGTATTCCAACATGATAACGACCCCAAACATACCTCCAAGAGGGAGGAGGTGCCAGAGCTTCAGGGTAAGGACTGGGATGATCTCTGGGATCAGCCGTTCAATGCATAACAACAAATAATACTGCGCTCACATGTCACTCTAACCAAAACATGTTGGAATAGCTCTCATACCACTCTGGCATGTAGAGGGTAAACATGGGCAGAGGGAAAGAAGGTCCCAAGGAAGTCCATGGGCAAAGTCCGGATGAGGTGTGCAATTCAAGGCAGCCGGCTAAACGGAGCAGGAAGACTCTGTAGACCAAGACATAAACAAGAGAGCAGCGCCTCTAAGTGCAATACCTTCTTTAATGATAAAGGGTATAAGTAAATTTACACTCACATAAAAAATTGGATAAAAGATCGGATAAAAACAGAAAGGATCATCTGTGGATCACCAGGTGGTGTGCAGGCAGGTGTGGAGAGGAAGCCGATGCCCGTCACGCTGTTGGCTTCCAGCGCAAGCCGGGACACAAAGCCGATCACAAACCGTCCACACGCTCAGCACCACGTCACTTCCGGGTCACCAAACAGGAGATGCGCGCGTTCGGATCAGCTTGTCCCTGGCATCTGGTATCGGCCAGGGACAAGCTGATCCAGTTTAAATTACTCCAGCTAGATTAGCGGTCATCTAACCTGGTGTCTCAGCGTCTTGCTGGAGATGCTCCCACACTCCTGCTGGGGCATTGCACATCTTTTGGGAGTGTGAACGTATCCAAGATTTCTGGACTGCGGTCACATCCTTTGTGGGGGAGATCCTGTTTGTTCCAGTGCCCAAGACAGTGAAGGTTTGCCTGCTGGGTCTAGTAGAAGTGGTGGTGCCATTTAGAGCCCACTGGACACTTCTCAGCATATTGCTGTTTTATGGTAAAAAAGCTATTCTACTCCACTGGAAAAAGCAGGAGGCCCCGGGGTATTGGATACTGGAAAACAATGGTGAACCGTATGCTTCCGTATTATAAAGCGACCTATAGGGCAAGGGGGTGCAAGAAAAAATTTGAGAAGGTATGGGGACCATGGAATGGCACGACCTCTGCAAATTGAATAAGCTTAAGAGATGGGCCTGCAATGACTCATCCTATAAAATGTGGGGGAGGGGGGGCAGGTCCTTGCTACAGACGAGCACTGGTCACCGCCTTAACCATGATGGGGCGGAAGGCTGACTGCTAACATATGGCTGCTACATCCTGGAAGCTGCATTGGGTGTGGACGCGCCGCAACGATATCCAGGATCCGACATGCTGGGGGACGGAGCGCTGAGCGATGGGGGGGGTTGTTTTATTTCTTTGGGAAATTGGTATGCTAGGTCGTATGCCTATGTTAGTCAGAGCGGAAGCTGGGAAGACCCTGCGTGGTCGCAAGGGGGCTGGGTTGGAAGGCCCTCCCCTACTGTTTGTAAATAACATGTTGTAAAAACTGAATAAAAAATAAAAAAAAACACACCTCCAAGATGACCACTGCCTTGCTAAAGAAGCTGAGGGTAAAGGTGATGGACTGGCCAAGTATCTCCAGACCTAAACCCTATTGAGCATCTGTGGGGCCTCCTCAAATGGAAGGTGGAGGAGCGCAAGGTCTCTAACATCCACCAACTCTGTGATGTCATCATGGAGGAGTGGAAGAGGACTTCAGTGGCAACCTGTGAAGCTCTGGTGAACTTCATGCCCAAGAGGGTTAAGGCAGTGCTGGAAAATAATGGTGGCCACACAAAATATTGACACTTTGGGCCCAATTTTTACATTTTCACTTAGGGATGTACTCACTTTTGTTGCCAGCAGTTTAAACATTAATGGCTGTGTGTTGTGTTCAATGTCCGCCCGCGATCCCCTGTCAGACCAGCATAACGGGGAACCGCCGATGTAAACACGGCGGTTCTCCATTCTGTGACAGGGGATATAACAGATCTACCGATCCCTGTCACTGGGATCAGTTAGATCTGTTATGTCCCGAGCAGCCCCGCCCCCATACAGTTAGAACACACCCAGGGAACACACTTAACCCCTTCACTGCCCCCCCCCCCCGCAGGTTAACCCCTTCACTGCCAATGACATTTATACAGTAATCAGTGGACATTTAAATTTCTGATCACTGTATAAATGTCATTGGTCCCAAAAAAGTGTCAAAAATGTCCGACATGTCCGCCCCAATATCGCAGTCGCGATAAAAATCGCAGATCGCCGCTATTACTAGTAAAAAATAAATAAATAATAAAAACACCATAAATCAATTCCCATAGTTTGTAAACGCGATAACTTTTGCGCAAACCAAACAATATACGGCGATTGCAATTTTTTTTTACCAAAAATATGTAGAAGAATATATATCGGCCAAAACTGATGAAAAATTTTTGGTTTTTTTTGGATATTTATTATAGCAAAAAGTAAAAAAATATTGTTCTTTTTTCAAAATCATCGCTCTTTGTTTATAGTGGCGATCAGAAATGACGCAGAGGTGATCAAATACCACCAAAAGAAAACTCTATTTGTGAGAAAAAAATTATATAAATTTTGTTTGGGTACAGCGTCGCACGACCGCGCAATTCTCTTTCAATATGCGACAGCGCTGAAAGCCAAAAATTGGTCTGGGAAGGGGGGGGGTTTAAGTACCCAGTAAGCAAGTGGTTAAACCGGAGTTCCACCCAAAAGTAAAGGAAGGTGACTGCCCAACATGCCACAATTGGCATGTCATTTTTTTTGGGGGGGACCGGGGACCCTGTTTTCACAGGGTCCCAGGTCCACTTCCTCTCCTGGTACCGCGGAGCCAGAAGAAAGTTCACCTTCCTCCCCCTCCCTCTCGGCGATCTTCTGGGACACGTCACAGGTCCCAGAAGATATGCTGGCCATTCACAAGGCGCAGCACGACTCGCGCATGTGCAGTGCGCGCCTGGCTTTGAAGCCAAAGCCGGGCGCCCACACTTGTGATGCCAGCGCTGCCGAGGGGACGGGGAGAAGAGCGAGCCCTCAGATGACCGCATCGCTGGAGCCTGGGACAGGTGAGTGTCCGATTGTCAAAAGTCAGCAGCTACACTTTTTGTAGCTGCTGACTTTTAACTGGGTGGAACTGCGCTTTAATTGGCATTCACTTGACTACAATTCCCACAATTCCTGTCGTGTTCATGTTGTTTTCAGCTCCGCCCTACGTGTTTAGTCACAAATGAAGTTATCAAGGGCATGGTGTAGAGCAGAGCTAGAAGTTGTGACGTCACCTACAATTTTTCACCTAAGTGTTACGTACCTGGTGGAGGAGTCTGACTTATGCAGTGGGTAACCTCCCTTACGACCCTGACTCGGGAACCCCTGGTAGAGTAGACAGGTGGCTCGGGAGTGCAGGATGGCACGAGGGTCGGACTGGGTCACTGGTGATGGTATAGGTCTGTTGGTGCACTCGTGCACTAGAAGAATGGTCGTACAGGCTGGGTCGTGAAACAGGCTGGCGGTGCGGTACAAGAGGAGCAGGCAGGCGGATAGTCGGGTTCAGGCTCGGTCGTCAACAGGCGGGCAAGCAAAGTACAGGAGGGCTAGGCAAGAGAGTGGTCGTAGACAGTCCAGGGGTCGTGCAGGCAGAAATCAGCAAAGTCAGACAATCCGGGTCACAGGAACAGAGGAACAGATACAGGTAACTCAGGAAAACACACTATACGCTGTAGATCAGACAGCACTTGCTACAGGAAGCAGGGAATTCAAATAGAGCTGCTCCTCCATGAACTAGAGGAAACAACAATCAATTAACCCTCAGCACAGTCTTCTAACACTAAGCCAACTTATAACGGGAAGAGGGTGTCCAGAGATGTCGGTGGTGGCCCTACTTTCTATGATACCTGGTACGAGTAAAACTATTAAGAAACTATTAAGAAGAGTCTGTTCCGATTCCTACTTATAGCGGGTTGCGTCTTAACTCCTAGCCACTGGAAACCTTCCACAACACCAAACATTTGAGAGCGGGCTGCTGAACTGAATTCCATTATGCGAATGGAGGAGTTGCTGGCAATGGTCAATGATAATTTCACCAAATTTCGAGACTTGTGGTTTTCCTGGATTGACTTTGCTGATTCTCCTGAGTTTTTGCCTTTTCTTAGAAGGATGGCTTCCAGCGAGGGCTCCCCCATTTGAAGTGACAGCCTATGCTTCTTAGGCTTAGAGCCCACATTGACGCTTGACTAGACCTGCTGATTCTTACCCCTGTAGATCCTAAATGGATATTGTGGGAGATTAGCTCGTGTGGATCACCTTTTCTGGGAAAAAGGTAGCAGGAAGACCAACTTTCTTAAAAGTCTGGCGGGTTGCCAGTTTTTGGTTGCAAGTCATAAAACAAACAAAACATCAAAACAAAACCTTGCCATGCAGCGCTAAACTACTACAGAGCAGGATACCCCTCTATACAATGTCGGGCTTGTCCCTGACACCTGCAAACAAAACAAACGCAAACCTTTTCTCTTGTAGTCCCTAGAGCAACCAACTCCCCAGGTGTAAAGCCTCGTACACACGGGACGACGATCGTGTTCAACACGTCGTACTCACGACCGTTGCATGCAGAATCTATCGTCTGTGGCGGTGCTTTCAACAGTTGAACGTACGACGGTCGTTCGTGGGAGTTGTATGTGCAGACTAGAAAACTTGGTTGTGTCAACAAGCTCGCATACGACCGTTGAGTCGTGTGTAGAGCAGCTGTGTTCAACAAAGTTGTATTGTGCTAAACACGCATGTGCCAAGTCCACTTCAACTAACATGAAATGAGAAAGGAGCCCAAAAGGTGACGCTACTTCCTCATTATACGCTCGTTCGCGTCATCACGTTCGGTCAGCCGCAAGTTGTATGTACGACCGTCGTGTGCATGTCAGTAGGCTACATACGACCGTCAACGTACGATTCAACACGGTCGTAAGCACGATCGTCGTCCCGTGTGTACGAGCCTTTACTCTCTCAGTGTAGTCATACTGAGTCCCAGGCCAGAGTAAAACTGAGATCTCCTCCTGGTCATTAACCACTTCAGCCCCGGAAGGTTTTGCAGCTTTAGGACCAGAGCACTTTTTGCGATTCGGCACTGCGTCGCTTTAACGGACAATTGCGCTGTCGTGCGACGTTGTACCCAAACGAAATTTGCGTCCTTTTTTTCCCACAAATAGAGCTTTCTTTTGGTGGTATTTGATCGCCTCTGCGTCATTTCTGATCGCCGCTATAAACAAAAGAATAGCGACCATTTTGCAAAAAAACCCAAATTTCTTACTTTTTGCTAAAATTCAAATCCAAAAAAAAAATATAAAAAAACATTTTTTTTCACCGTTTTTGGCCGATTTATATTCTTCCTCATATTTACGATAAAAAAAAACGCAATCTGCGTTTATTGATTGGTTTGCGCAAAAGTGGCCGCGTTTACGGATGATGAGAATTCATTTCTGGGGTTTTTATTTTTTTTTTATTTTTTACTAGTAATGGCAGCGATCTGAGATTTTTAGCGGTACTGCGATATTGCAGCGGACATGTCGGACATTTTTGACACTTTTTTGGGACCAATGATATTTATTCAGCGATCAGAAATGTAAATGTCCACTGATTACTGTATAAATATCATTGGCAGTGAAGGGGTTAACCTGGGGGGGAGAGCTAGGGGTTAACTGTGTTCCCTGGGTGTGTTCTTACTGTGGGGGGGGGGGGTTGGGCTAACATGGGCATGAGAGATCTAACTGATCCCAGTGACAGGGATTAGTAGATCACCCATGCCCCACTTTACATCGGCGGTTCCCCTTCTTTTCCCTGTAGCCGCTCATCGCGGCTCGCCGGCGGACATCGGGTTTATTTACGGCGATTCGCGCCCAGCTCCCCGACTGCCGCCGTGAAAAGACGGCGCGCGGTGGGGAAGCAGTTAAATGCAGCTGAAGAGGGATTTGGGTGGACCAGACACTCCGGGCCAGAACCAGCTCTGCCACGGTAGCTGGCAAAACCCGGGCGGATTCTCACTAGTCCACTCCAAGTGAACGCATGCGAGGCGACAAATATTGCCGTCCACTATCGCGTCTAGCATAACGTCACAATAGCCATTCAAGCGAATCCTTGAGCCTGTTGTTGATTCGTATAACTACTGTACCTCTTGATCGTTGTATTATGCTCTAATGTCATCTATCTTGCCATTTTTCAAAGAGATTGTTATTGCTGTTCTTTTTATGACTGTTGCTGTAATTTTCAGTTTACGAGATTGTATACACGCCACATCTTTCCAATAAAAACATATTAAACAAACACAAAACTTTACAGGGGTTCTTTCTTTCCCAGCTATTCAAATGGAAAAAAAGTTCCTGGCAATTGCCAAGTTTTTCCTGTTGCCACTCACATATACTATATTGTCAAAACTGTTGTGACACCTGCCTTTACACGCACATGAACTTTAATGGCACCCCAGTCTTAGTTAGGGTTCAATATTGAGTTGGCCCACCCTTTGCAGCTATAACAGCTTCATCTCTCCTGGGAAGGCTGTCCACAAGGTTTAGGAGTGTCTATGGGAATGTTTGACCATTCTTCCAGAAGAGCATTTGTGAGGTCAGGCTATGATGTGGATGAGAAGGCCTGGCTCGCAGTCTCTGCTCTAATTCATCCCAAAGGTGTCAGGACTTTGTGCATGCCAGTCAAGTTCCTCCACCCCAAACTCGCTCATCCATGTCTTTATGGACCTTGCTTTGTGCACTGGTGCAAATCACTTGGTATTATGGTGTGGGGTTGTTTTTCAGAAGTTGGGCTTGGCCCCTTAGTTCCAGTGAAGGGAACCCTTAAGGTGTCAGCATACCAAGACATTTTGGACAATATCATGCTCTCGACTTTGTGGGAACAGTTTGGGGATGGCCCTTTCCTGTTCTAACATGACTGCACACCAGTGTACAAAGCAAGGTCCATAAAGACATGGATGAGCGAGTTTGGGGTGGAGGAACTTGACTGACCTGCACAGTCCTGACCTCAATAGAACACCTTTGGGATGAATTAGAGCAGAGACTGCGAGCCAGGCCTTCTCATCCATATCAGTGCCTGACCTCACAAATGCGCTTCTGGAAGAATGGTCAAACATTCCCATAGACACTCCTAAACCTTGTGGACAGCCTTCGAAGAAGAGCTGCGAAGGGTGGGTCAACTCAATATTGAACCATACGGACTAAGATTGGGATGCCATTAAAGTTCATGTGCGTGCAAAGGCAGACGTCCCAATGCGTTTGACAATATAGTGTATGTTAGAGCCCAGAATAAATGTGAAGAAAGTAAATTTAAGTGAGAGAACGATGTCACCAGAGTTGAGATTCACCCATATTTAAAAGATGGTGGATCAATCCACAAAAGAGTCAGAGCTTTGGTCATGGGGGGAGACTGGGAAGGATGCTTGCATAAATTAGAGAGAAAAATATACAGAGGAGATCTGGGGTACTACAGTAGAGGCAGAGGTGGTGAAGTTCTGTTGCCTATACAAAAAAGAGGGAATAAGGAACAGAGAGAAAAGTCCTTCTCAACAACGAAAGAAACCAGAGTTAGTAGATGTAATAACAAAGTGTGTAACCATTGGCAGAATACTCCCCTAGCATTACATGTGTATTCAGGTGCAGGCGTATGCAGTTGTAGTGGTACCGAAGTTGGAGAGGAAGTCTAGAGAAACATGGTCCCTCTCTGGTATCCTGGGTCACCAAGAAAGCTATCCAATTACATGCTGCCACCCCATGTTACTCTAACACCCATCTTGGGTCATGCAGAGCCTATTTAAGGTCCTGGATCCCTGGCTTGGTGCGCATTTTGCAAGTGAATAGAGTAGGGCCAGGTACTCTGCCTGTTAGGGACAGAACTAGTGGCAGGAAAAGGTTCCTGATGATGAGGCAAATCTTAGGGCTTGCAACTTCTCTGAACATCTTCCCACTTGGGCATGAGACGGCCAGGCCGCATTCTGTTGAAACCTGCTCTCTACACGCTGTTGGGCCCGTGAGTGTTTCCACTGGGTTTATTGGGAACTGTTGTTGCTTTATTTCAATACAAGTTCTTTCATCTCACTTGGCCTGTGTGTGACGTTGCCGCCCCACCTACACACATGCGACCAGAACTCTACAGCCATCCATCTAAGCACATGTAGGCATACAACTAGATAGCTCCTGCCCAGTTCTCCTAAAAATAACCCAAGCAAAACACTACTTGTTAATGTCTATTTTTGGATGCATCATTTGGAAAAAAAATCTTTCTTCATCCCCATGACCGGAGATGAAAACTGTCTCTGTCCTACTTCTGGGGCATCCAGGCAACATGCAATGAATCACGTACAAGGCAATTCCAAGCCAGCATTGTTCAACTACTCAAGCCTTCATTGTTCAGGTACTGATGCAGCTCTTCAGAAACATGAAAAAGGGCCCAGCGCCTGAAATGATGAAGGTTTTGGTGAGGTTACCTTGGTTGCATTAGCACTTTAAATTGCATGACTAGAAGAAGAAATGGCCGGGGGCATTGTGAGGACCTCGGTCACGTCAGTTCAAGATCCTTCAAGACATTTTTGGAATGCAAAGACTCAAGGACTTCTCATTGCTGTGGGCAGTGTCGCTCGCTATGCCATTGAGGATAACATTGTTAATCACTCCCAAACCAGCCAAACAATTTTTAGATGAAGACAGACGTTTCTAATTAAAACTCTTTGTTTGTGCTTTGATTTCAAGACCCCATTTTAACTGCTTGCAAGCTGTGTTTTTTTGGGGATAGACAGTATTAGGCCTCTGCAAAATCCGAAGAGCAGTTCTGCCAGACACAGATATATGGTTAGCATCCTCTGATCCAGGATGGAGTGGCTATTTTGAAAGTTGTAGCTGTCAAACTACTCATGTTTATTGGCAAGCAGGCAGGGTGTGTTCCTGTGTTCCTTAATCTGTAACCAGTTAAAGTGGAATTAGAAACAGATATGCTGTAACGGGATCGGTAATCAGACCAGTGATCAGTCACAGAGTAAATGGAACTTGCAGTTTACTAAACAGGTGCAATCAATAATGCAAAATGGGGTCAAAATAGCAAAGAGCATGCATACACTACAGAATAATCCAACACATTATAAAAACTGCTCAAATTTTGACTCTTCACAGAAGTACCTCTGTGGCTCAGTCTGGGCAACATGTGACCGGCTGCCCAGCATAACCACCATAAGACTCCACAGCAACAGAGAGGGCCTGGAGGAAAATCATTACTTTGATAAAAAAAAGCTCAAAACACAGTTACTTGCCCTTATCCTCATAAACAGCATCCCTCTCAGCAGGGCCGTCTTTAATATTGATTGGACACCGGGCAAATATTTTCTTGCCCCCCCCCCCATGCAATTTCACTCTCTACCTGCTCTGAGACATGCAATAAATAGCAACTAGACTCAAAATCAATTTACTGAATCAGATCAGTAGTGATTTTGATTGGTTGCCAAAGGTCACAGCATATCATTGCCGCTTACTGTCTGGTTGCTAGAGGTTACAGCACACATTACTGATTACTGTTTAGTTGCTAGAGGTTACAGCACAGGCTTTCTGCTTGTTTGGTTGCTAGAGATTACTGTACATCAATACGCTCACAGATTGGTTGCTACAGGTTACAGCACATCATGTCGTCACTGCCTGCACACCATGGACTGGGGAACACAAAGTCGCTTTCCTGACACCACAGAAATGTGCTGCCCTTTAGCATATACACAGCAGTGCCATCAATTATCAATGACACCCTCATGCATCTGCTGACATGTGCTGTGGACTTTCAAGCATGCCTTTGTCTCCCCAGTGGGCAGCATCCAGTATAGGTGATGGTGAATATGACCTCAGGGGGGCATGATATACATATAAATGCCACCTTTGTTTACATATCAGTGCAGCTGGCCGCCACTATTTACATATGAATGCTGCCACTATTTACATATCAATGCTGGTAATTTACATATAAACACAGGGTCTGCAGGTGAGTCACCTGTACACAACAATAGGGCAGAGTTGGGCAGCTTTAGTAGCAGCACTTAGATATCGGGACGCAGCACAGGTCTAAAACTTCAAGGGACAAGGGAATTTAAACCAGCATAGTTGGCAAGTATTAGGCAGCTGCTTTGGGTCCCACAATAATCACGGGGCCCAGGGCAGCTGCCCCTTTTGCCCTGCCTTAAAGACGGCCCTGCCTCTCAGTGAAATCCAATGTAGCTCTGGTAAAATAGGTGAACATGTAGGCAGATGCCGCCTACTGTCTCCATTGCAGATGGTGCTCTTCTGCAGCGGCCCTGCAGTTGGAGAGGAAGTCAGGAGGAACCTGGTTTCTCTATGGTTTCCTGGGTCAATGGGGAAGCTATCCCATTGGATGTTGCCACCCCATGTGACTCTAGTGGCCATCTAGGGTCAGCCAAAGCCTTTTTAAGGCCCTGGATCCCAGATTTGCGAGTTGGTAGAGTAGGGACAGGTACCTCGCCTGGTAGGCACAGAACTAGCAGCAGGGAAAGGTTCCCGACGAGAAGGGAAACTGTAGGGCTTGCAGTTTCTCTGGACATCTGCCTGTTTGGCTACAAGATGGCCAGGCCACATTCTACATCTGTTCGGCAGGCACTGCCAGTTTGGCTAAATCCTGCTCTCTCTACATGCTATTGAAACTGAGAGTATTCGTGACTGTGCTGCCTTCCCACTGGGTTTTTCGTGAACTGTCTCTGAATTGTTTCAATACAAGTTCTTTCACTGCACTGGGATTGAGTGTATTGCTGCGGCACCGCACTGCACCCACCTACAAACAGCTTGAGGGACCCAGGGAACAAGTATGAAGCACCACCCCAATAGAAATGGAGTACTTTGGTAACAATTTGGGGGAGGTCTTGCAGTAGCTGGATCTTCCAGAGAAGCCGAATTCTAATAGGATCTTGCCGAATTGACCACACAGTCCAGGTGTTCATTACCTCCCACAGAGATCACAGTGCTTCCTCCTTTACGATGCCTTTATCTTTTTTTTTTCTATTCAGAAGGACAGAGCCATCATTGTTTGGCCATCATCCAAGGTCTCCATCTACTTTCTGGACTGAGATTCAAGCTCAGAGATCAACTGGTGCACTTCTTGGCAATATTCACACATGTCTGACCCAGAACAAGTATCTTCTTGTCAAGTGTCTGCAGGGTGGTCTTAGTAAAAGAGGGTATTGACTTGAACTGGTTAATTGATGGGGGCAAAGTTAAAGTGGAAGTGCTTACCGGCTCTGATCATAACAGTACCAGCCATCAGACCTGGTCTACATAACTCGAAGGGGAAACATTAATTGGACAGATGTGTGATTTCTGCTCATTCTTCTCCTCTAACCTCCTCCTCTAAGTCCACTAATCCGAGTCTAGCATTCATGTTTATGGTCAAGTTGGTATGGAGCTTATAAATGACCTGTATTGGACAGCAGTTCTCAACAAGCTGCCCCAGGTCCTGCTGCACTTATGCTCCAAATAGGGCACCCACATACCTGTCTTTGGGAGAGACTCCACCTTTGTGTCACGGTTACTCCAGGCCACCCAATTTACAATAATCATCTATTTTCAGCTGAAGGCCTGTTCCCCAGAATAAAGAATGACCAATCAATATGCTTTTTCAATGTGTAGGCAGATGCAGTCTACTTTCTCCACTGTAGGTGGTGCTCTTCCTTTGCAGTTGGAGAGGAAGTCAAGAGGAACACAGTTCCTCTATGGTTTCCTGGGTCACTGGGGAAGCTATCCGATTGGATGCTGCTGCCCCATGTGACTCTAGCAGCCATTTTGGGTTGGCTCTCAGGCTTGGAGTGCATTTTGCAAGTGGATAGAGTAGGGACAGGTACCCCATCTGGCAGGGACAGAACTAGCGGCTGGGAAAGGTTCCTGATGAGGAGAATAAGCACAGATATTGCAACTTCTTTGGACATCTCCCCACTTGGGCACAAGATGGCAAGGCCACACTCTGTCCCTCCTAACAGGCGCTGTCAATCCAGCTAAAACCTACATGCTGTTGGACCTGTGAGTGTTCCCGGTTTGGCTGCCTTGCATAATTTCAATACCAGTTCTTTTATCGCACTTGGACCACACCGTGCTGCACCCTACCTACAAATAATTTACTGAAGAACATGTTTATAGCATTGCAGTACATAATCCAACTTCCTGAACAGTGTCTTACACACACAGTACATTGAAACATCCGCTGTTTAACTAACCCCTCACATACAGACATATGACTTATATGCTATTATACATATGGGGAGGTGCAGTCAGTGGTGTATTTTGGTTTTGTGCTGCCCTAGGCAAGGCTAAAATTGGGCAACCCCCCCCCCCCATCTAAATTTGTCCCATCCCAGCCATGGTATACTGTTCTTGTCTCAGGGTATGATGAGGAAGATGCAGACATTGACAGCTGCGGCTTCCTCATCAGACCTTAAGACATCATTTGTACAAAATGCCACATACAGTATGTGGTCAGTGTGGCAGAGGACGGAGTCAGCGGGACATAGGTTGGGGTGAGCAGGGCAGAGGATGAGGCGGCACTGGAGGGCATTGATGAAGAGGCACTGATGAAGCTGCACTGATATGTGGCACTGATGGGCACTGATAGGTGGCATTGATGGGCACTGATAGGTGGCATTGATGGACACTGATAAGTGGCACTCATGAGGAGGCACTGATTGGCAGCACTGGTGGGCACTGATTGGCAGCACTAGTGGGCACTGATAGGTAGCACTGGTGGGCACTGATTGGCATCACTGGTGGGCACAGATTGGTAGCACTGGTGGACACTGATTGGCAGAGTTGGGGCTGCACTGATAATCAGGACACTGATAATCAGTGCCCTGATTATTGGTGTAGAAGTTCCCTTTTACACTGGTCAGTTACTGGCTCTCTCCCCTCCTCATGCTGTGACAGCATGTCAATAAACGCCCTTCCAGAACTGGATGACCGTGCTGTAGCCATCATTCAGCTATAGCGCGGTCGCTCAGGGGGCGGTTGAAAGGTGCTGTCCAAGACAAGCACCTTGTTTGCCTCATGGGTGCAGTGGTAGTAAACACTCAGAGTCCAGATGCAGTAACGGAACTGTATTGTAGATGGAGTTCAAACAAGCACAGCTGCCTGGTGGGAAGTCAACCTGACCGGGTGCGCTCACAGAATGTTGCAGAGCACAGTGCAACAGCAGGTCTTGGATTCACCAACATTAGTCTCGAGGGATAAAAAGTGGCCTGGCCAGTCAGTACTCAACGGGGAGGCTTCCATGAATGATAACATGTCCCTGCTCTTTTCCTACTTTTCTGGAACCTCTCCCTGCTGCTAATACTGTCCCTGGCAGATGGGTGCCCTCTCACTACACTACCCCCTCGCAGGGTCTTAAATAGACTCTGCTTGCCCTGAGATTGCCACCAGAGTCACATGGGACAGCAGCATCCAATCAGATAGCTTCCCCAGTGACCCAGGAAAAAATAGAGCAACCATGCTCCTCTTGAATTCCTCTCCCTCTGCAATGCCACTGAAGTTGAGCGCCACCTGCAGTGCAGTGGAGAAAGTACACCTGCCTACTTATCGAACATATTTTTTTTTTAACAGACATCATAGTGAGAGAATCCATTATCATACGGTCTAGAAAATAAATTTTCCATGCATTCTAAACATTGGTTTTCTATGCAAAATTACCATTATTTGGTTAATCTGAGAAGACATGTTCTCTTAGGATGTCAGTGAAGTAATGGCTCGGTGACATCTGCACAGTGCGGTTCCTATTACAGGCAGGATGCGGTCTATTATAACCATCACCTTGGCTTTTATATTTTCTGACACCTAAAGAAAAAAAAAACCAAGACCAGAGACGTCTGAGTAATCATGGTGGAGAATTGTGCTTTTAATGAACTTATTTTGACTCAGAAAACAGTCACCGGTTCCCTAGCCTCCTTGTCTTTAATCATCAAAGACGCCGACCCCTGCCAGTTCATATAATTCAAAATAGTCCTTATGAATATTACATCACGTTTCATTTAACTTTGGTGGAGAGAAGTCTCTCGAAAAATGGGTGTGAATTCCACATGAGTCATTGCTTAATTTATATTCACAAAATAATAGGAACCCCCTTTGATGTATAATTTCATCAAGGGGCCGGTGTAGGAGCAAGCGAGGAATTAACATGTTTGTGTTGTAACAAAATCCTGGCCAACCCAAAATTGCCAGTCCCTTTTTTTAAAGTGGAACTGAGGCTGCAATAAAAAAGGGTCAAAACGAATACAAACAAATGTCACTTACAGCATAAAGCCAAAGGTTTGTGGACCCCCTCCTCCAAATGATGGAGTTTAGGTGTTTCCAGTGAAGGGCACTGTTAATGCTACAGCATACAAAGACGTTGTAGACAACCTTGTGGTAGCAGTTTGGGAAGGCCCTTTTTTGTTCTAGTATGACTGTGCCCCTGTGTACAAAGCCAGCTCCATAAAGTCATGGTTTGATGAGTTTGGTGTGGAGGAACTTGAGTGGCCTGCACAGAGACCTGACCTCAAACCTAATGAACACCTTTGGGATGAAATGGAGTGAGCCAGGTCTTGTTATCCAACATCTCCATACAGACATGGTTTGATGAGTTTGCTATGGAGGAAGTAGAATGGCCCACACAAAGCCCTGACCTCAACCCTACTGAACACCTTTGGGATGAATGGGTCTTCTCATCCAACATCTCCATGCAGAAATGGTTTAATGAGTTTGGTACGAGGAATCTGAGTGGCCTGCACAGAGCCCTGACTTCAACCCTATTGAACACCTTTGGGATGAATTGGAGTGAGCCAAGCAGGGGCATAGCTACAGAGAGTGCAGAGATTGCAATTGCTACCCAGCCCCATGCTGCAGCTTGAGCCAACATAGGCAGCTGGGTGGGATGTAGTACAAGCACCTGAGTGGCTGGAGGACGGTGTGGGTAGCAGAGTTCCCTGCTCTTCCACACTGGCTGCTAATCTCACACCCGCGTCTCTTCAGCCGGCTCCTCCGGTCCCTCTCTCCAGGGCCGTCTTTAAGGCAGGGCAAAAGGGGCAGCTGCCCTGGGCCCTGTCATTGTTGTGGGGCCCAAAGCAGCTGCCTCATACTTGCCAACTATCCTGGTTTAAATTCCCTTGTTCCTTGAAGTTTTAGACCTGTGCTGTGTCCCGATATCTAAGTGCTGCTACTAAAGCTGCCCAACTCTGCCCTATTGTTGTGTACAGATGACTCACCCACAGACCCTATGTTTACATGTAAATAACCAGCATTGATATGTAAATAACGGTGGCATTCATATGTAAATAGTGGCGGCCAGCTGCAATGATATGTAAACAAAGGTGGCATTCATATGTATATCATGCCCCCCCCGAGGTCATATTCACCATTACCTATACTGGATGCTGCCCACTGGGGAGACAAAGGCATGCTTGAAAGTCCACAGCACATGTCAGCCGATGCATGAGGGTGTCGTTGATAATTGATGGCACTGCTGTGTATCTGTTAAAGGGCAGCAACTTTCTGTGGTGTCAGGAAAGCGACTTTGTGCTCCCCAGTCCATGGTGTGCAGGCAGTGAGGAGATGATGTGCTGTAACCTCTGGCAACCAATCTGTGGGCAGTAATGATGTGCAGTAACCTCTAGCAACCAATGAGTGAGCAGTATTGATGTACAGTAATCTCTAGCAACCAAACAAGCAGAAAGCATGTGCTGTAACCTCTAGCAACTAATCAGTGAGCAGTAATGTGTGCTGTAACCTCTAGCAACCAGACAGTAGGCGGCAATGATATGCTGTAACCTCTGGCAACCAATCGAAATCACTGCTGATCTGATTCAGTAAATTGATTTTGAGTCTAGTTGCTATTTATTGTATGTCTCAGAGCAGATGGAGAATGAAATTGCATGGGGGGGGGGCCCAAGAAAATATTTGCCCAGGGTCCAATCAATACTAAAGACGGCCCTGCCTCTCTCCTTCCCCATACAGCGCTGTTCGGTCCAGTGTCCATCCAGCCAGAGTCACGCCCCCCCTCCTCGAGTCACTCCATCCACTCCTTTGTAACAGAGCCCAGGCACAGTCCTCTGGCACACGCTTCTCCTAAACATCCAGCACACAGAGGCATCGTGCAGCCCTATAAGAGCCGGCTCCCCAGAGCAAGCTTGTCTCTCAGCCCCACCCCCCTCCTGTCCCCGTCATACACACAGATCTTCCACGGAGAGTGATGTGGCCTCCCATGCTGATCAGCCCTGTCTGTGCTGCTGGCGGGAGCCCAGCGGACAATGGATACATGCTTGGAGGGCGGCCAGCCGCAGCACAGTATGCATCCTATTAGTGCCTGCGCTCCATCAGCCTGACCCTGCAGCTTAGTCACAGCGAGTGAAACGACTCATACCCTCCTCCATCTGCCCTGGGGACAGGGAGCCCAACTGCCCTATGGAACGACCCATATCCCACTCCATCTGCCCTGGAGACAGGGTCCCCATCTGCCCTGGGGACAGGGAGCACATCTGCACTGGGGACAGTGCTCTCATCTGCCTTGGGGACAGGGAGCCCATCTACCCTGGGGATATCGATCCCATCTGCCTTGGGGACAGGGCCCTAATCTGGCCTTGGGACAGGGAGCCCATCTGCTCTGGGGACAGGGAGCCCATCTGCCCTGGGGACAGAGCCCCATCTGCCCTGGGGGCAGGGAGACAATCTGCCCTGGGGAACAACCCATACCCCACTCCATCTGTCCTGGGAACAGGGCTCCCACCTGCCCTGGAGAAGGGTGTTTCCATCAGCCCTGGGGCCAGGGACCGCATCTTGCTTAGGGACAGGGGCCCCATCTGCTCTGGGGACAGGACCCCCATCCCCCACTTGGGGATTTGGGGGGTGTACCAGTGGGGGTCACTGGTGCTGGGGGGGTACAGCAGTACCAGCAAGGGGTGGCTGGAGGACAGAGAGGGATCTAGCAGTGATTTGGCTGGAGGATGGGGGGGGGGGGGGTCCAGCAGCACCAATGCAGGGTCACTGACAATGGTGGGGAAGGAAATAACAGGAATTCGATTTTGAGGGAATTTCAGAGACTTGGTTCAACAGCTCTCATGATTGGCTGCCATCCAGGGGTTTTCCCTATCTCGCAGGGATAGGGAGGGCAAAAAAGGGGGAGGGGTATGCCTGTATATAAAAAATGACATACAAGTAAATGTGAGGGATGACATTACTAGTGGATCTAGGGGGAAAGTTGAAGCCTTATGGGTAGAGCTACAAAGGGAAGATACAAAGGGGAAAGTAATACTAGGAATATGCTATAGGCCCCCTAACCAGAGGGAGGAGGACCTCCTATCGCAATTTGAAATTGCGGCAAAGATGGAAAGTGTCATTATAATGGGGGATTTTAATTATCCAGATATAGACTGGGCGGAAGGTACTACACATTCAGCTAAGGCTCGCCATTTCCTAAATGTCCTGCAGGACAATTTCATGGGTCATATGGTAAATGCTACAACAAGAAAAAAAGCATTATTAGACCTTCTGATTACTAACAACAGACCTGATCACAGATGTGGGAGTAAGGGGTAATCTAGGAAATAGCGATCACAGGTCAATTAGTTTCAATATAAATTACACAAATAGGAAATATAAGGGGAATACAAAGACACTGAATTTTAAGAGAACCAACTTCCATAAACTAGGCTCCTTGCTGGAAGATGTTAGTTGGGATAAAATTCTAGGAATAATGAACGCAGAGGAAAAATGGGAGTGCTTCAAGAACATACTAAACAAAGGTATTAGCCAGTATCCCAATAGGAAATAAATTTAAAAGAGCTAATAAAAGACCAGGGTGGCTTAACTCTGATGTAAAAGCACAAATAAAAGCAAAGAAGAAGCTCTCAAAAAATACAAGGCTGAGGGGTCTCTGTCAGCATTCCATCTTTATAAGATACGCAATAAGGAATGTAAGGGTGCAATCAGGAAGGCTAAGGTAGAACATGAAAGACATGTAGTCGTGGTGTATCTAGATTGCTCATCCGTGCTCCGCTATCCATCTATGCTCACCCATCCATCCGTGCTCACCAATCCAGTCATGCTCACCCATGCAGCCTCATCCATGCTCACCAATCCAGCCGTGCTCACCCATCCAGCCTCATCCGTGTTCATCCATGCATCTATGCTCCGCCATCCATCCGTGCTCACCCATCCATCCGTGCTCACCCATCCATCCGTGCTCACCCATCCATCCGTACTCAGCAATCCATCTGTACTCACCAATACATCCGTGCTCACCCATCCATCCATGCTCAGTCATCCCCATTTGTACTCATTTATGCCTCATTCATGCTCATCCATACCACATCAGTTCTCATCCATGACACATCCATGCCACTACAGCACCCATCAGTGCCACCACAGTGCCTCACAATAATATAATAGGTAGCCAAATTAGATTTGAAATGTATGCCCCTAGAACGCCTGATGGTGGCCTACTCCGACCTACCCACTCGTGCCGACCTAACCACTCGTACCTAC
>BLSH010131926.1:1363972-1379626 GCA_018402905.1 Glandirana rugosa | reverse complement strand
GAAGGGACGAGAGGTAGAACTGTCTAGGGGGTGTCGTCGGCCGCACTCTACCCTACCCCTTCGCCCGTCTCGACCTCTCCTACTCCCCCCAGGCCCTTTCTCGTGTCCCTCCGACCTCTCGTGTGTCCCCCGTCACCTTTTTTTGACCTATCCTCCTCCCTGACCATAACGATCTGGATGGACAGGAGGTCGGTGGGACGCGACTATGAAGACATGGTAGGATCTAAGGGGGTCTCCGAGAGGGGGATCACTCATCAAACGCAAGTACAAGAACCATGGGTTTAAGTAATAAAATGTAAAAAGATGTAATTGGTGTACAGTGTAGTATGACTGAGTATTTGTCATTCAAAATGTGAGAGCACTGAAAGCTGAAAATTGGTCTGGTTAGGAAGGGGGTTTAAGTGCCCAGTTGTCAAGTGGTTAATGTAGAAAAATGTAAAATAATGAATTTGGGTACCAAGAACATGAACGCAAACTACTCACTAGGGGGAGAGCCTCTGGGGGAATCTAGGATGGTACAGAAGTATCAGCGCAGGGTGGCTGGAGGACAGGTAGGTCTAGCAATACCAGTCCCTCCTCCTATCCAGTTTTTTTCCACTGCCCCCTGTGTGCTCTCCAGCCTCCCTGTGCTCTTTCCCGGACCCCCCTCATCCTCTCCAGCTCTGCCCGCTTCCCCATCCCATCTCACGCCGGCTGCTGTGGGGGATCTGTCAAGATGGAGAGCAGGGAAGGGGCCGGTAAATGTGTCTTCTTCTGAATGGAGAGTCAGTGATCCATACAGATCACCAACTCTGTCCATTCAAAACTGTGGCATAGTAAACTGTGTTTACTATGCTTCAGTTTATGAATGGACAGGAATCTCTTTACAGAGCTATTCCTGTCCATTTATTCTGTGTAGCTGAGGTTGCAGAGGAGGAGATTGAGGGCCCTCAGTCTCCTTCTCTGTCTCAAAGTTAGAACATCGGAGGTCTGTTTAGGCTCCTAAAAAATATTATTGGAAAGAAAAATAATAAATAAAATAACAAAAATAAAATAACAAACATAAAGGAAGGATTGATACCAGTGGCGGATTGATAATTGGGACCGTGCCCTGGAGTTCCATCACCGGGCTCGGAGGGAAGAGCCCAGGTTGTGGGGTAGGGGGTCCTTCATGGTTTCTTGCACTGGGGCCCTGAAGGTTCTATCTACGCCACTGGAGCCAGGTCTTCTCATCCAACATCTCTGTATAGACATGGTTTGATGAGTGTGGTTGGAGGAATCTGAGTGGCCTGCGCAGGGCTCTGTCCTCAACCCTACTGAACAGCTTTGGGATGAATTGGAGGGAGCCAGGTCTTCTCACCCAACATCTCAATACAGACATAGTTTGATGAGTTTGGTTTGGTAGGAATCTGAGTGGCCTGCACAGAACTCTGACCTCAACCCTACTGAACACATGTGGGATGAATTAGAATGAGCCAGGTCTTCTCCTACAACATCACCATACAGACATGGTATGATGAGTTTAGTGTGGAGGAACTTGAATGGCCTACACAGAGCTCTGATCTTAACCCTACAAAACACCTTCGGGATGAATTGGAGAGAGCCAGGTCTTCTCATCAAACATCTCCACACAGACATGATTTGATGAGTCTGGTTGGAGGAATCTGAGTGGCTTGCACAGAGCCCTGACTTCAACCCTACTGGACAACTTTGGGATAAATTGAAGCGAACCAGGTCTTTTCATCCAACATCTCCGTACAGACATAGTTTGATGAGCCTGGCTGGAGGAATCTGAGTGGCTTGCACAAAGCCCTGATCTCAGCCCTACTGAATACCTTTGGGATGAATTGGAACAAGCCAAGTCTTCTCATCCAGCATCTCAGTACAGACATGGTTTGATGAGTTTGATGTGGAGAAACTCGAGTGGCCTGCACAGAGCCCCGACCTAAACACTACTGAACACGTTTGAGATGAGTTGGAATGTCGATTGTGAGCCATGCCTTTTATCCAACATCAGCACCTCCTGACCTCACAATTGTTGGCTGATTCCACACAAATTCCCACAGACACTAACATATCTTTTGAAAGGCCTTCCCAGAAGAGTGGGGGCTGTTATAGCCATAAGGGTGGGCCACATCCAAATTACAATCACAGGATATTCAGCAAACTTACATTTGTTTGATGGTCAGACATCCACACACATCCGGCTCCATTTTTAAATGGTGGCTGGCAGCAGTAGTATAGACAAAGCGTTTGTGGACATGCATCACAGGAGCGCCCTTACAATTGCTCCTGGGCTACTGCCCACTACCAGCCGATGTGGCAGATCCCCATGAGGCTCTGGAAGGCTTCATCCAATTGCTTTATTGACAGCTGACTCCAGCTCTCCCTGAGAGCCATAGCCATCCGCGCCCACCCCCTCCACTGCCTGAAGGGGTAGATTAGAGATAGGCGCCCAGTGAGAGCTGGAGTAGTAGAGCTGAGAGCAGTGACTGACAGTCACTGTTCTCTGCTCCGCGCAGTACATAACTGAGCGGTCATGTGATAAAACAGTTCTTGGGCTTAGAGCTGACGTGGGACAGCTGCAGCATAGAGGTGAGTATGGATATTTGGTACTTTTTTACAAACTTCATACGTCTGCTTTAACACACTTCCATTTGCTTGCTATATCAGATGGAACTTTGTTTAAAATTGTCAAGCCAACTGTTGGCTTTCTGGTGGAAGTGATTGGATAAGCCTCCTGATCACTTCCACACATCCCCAAAGGTACTGCCCCCCCTGACAACTATCCCCATCATGCTCTGCTGTCCCCGCTTCAGGCCTAGAATGGGCGCGGTGGGTGGGGGCAGGTATAATAACAGGAGATCAGCAAATGGGTGTTAGGTGAATGAACTGAAGTGATGAGCATTTTGACAGCAGCGCTGGCCAGGGAGGAGGCTGTTCAAGCACAATCTGTGTTGGACCAGCTTCGTTGAGGCCCATACGTGACATGAATAGGACCTGTCATTTTTACTATACTATTCATAGGGGCTAACAGTGATCCGCACACTTGGCCCTCCAGCTGGTCATGTTCTCGCCCTTTTGCCATGACACTATGATGCCCGCCACTCACTTGAAGTCTTCAAGAACCTTTGCGGAACCCTGTAATGAACTCTTCTAAAAGCATAAAAAAGAGTCCACATTAACAAGAAGCGAAAGGGAGACTGCATTAACCCTCCCACAGTGTAGATCAGAAGAGAGAAGACTCAGGACCCGGCCTCAGGACCATGACCAGCATAGGAAATCAGTTTTTTTCTGTTTGTTTTTAAAACCTAGTAAATAATTAAATGGGGGTGAGGAGAAATTAGCTAAATTCTGGCCTTCCCTTCACTCTTGCACAGGTGTACCGGCTTCTCTCATGCACTGAAATGGCTTCCTCTGATTTCACCACAGACTGTGAGCTTCTCACAGTGTGCATTAGAAGATGCAGAAAATCAGACAGAGTCCACCTCCTTTCTTGACCTGGAAGACATCCAGTTTCATCATCTAGTGCACAGGTGTCAAACACAAGGCCCGCGGGCCGAATCCGGCCCTCCAGGCCATTTCATGTGGCCCTCGCACCTCTCCTGCAGCTGCAGGGGAGCTCCAGCCCACCTCTGGTCCTCCTCCAGACCCTGTACTTTCTGCTTTCCAGCAATGCATCCAGCTTCTTCCCAACAGCAGCATAAGGTAAGGGGGTGCACTTTGATGTAAGGGATAGTGGAGGATTCAACTTCTGATGGTGGGGGTGACTCTTGACATCTAATGTAAGGGAATGGGATGCTCTGGACATATAGTCTTAAAGATACAACCGGCCCTTTTATGGGCAATCATAATGCTGATGTGGCCCACAATGAAAGTGAGTTTGACACCACTGATCTAGTGCTTTCCTCCCCAACCTGACAGTTTTTGGCCCATCCCTTTCATTTACTGGTTTTCAGCAGAGATGTGCATGATGAAAAAAATGTTTCGTTTCGGAATTTTTCGTTTGGTTTACAATTTAGTTTCGTCATATACAGTATCTCACAAAAGTAAGTACACCCCTCACATTTGTGTAAATATTTTATTCTATCTTTTCATGTGACAACACTGAAGAAATGACACTTTTCTACAATGTAAAGTAGTGAGTGTACAGCTTGTATAACAGTGTAAATTTGCTGTCCCCTCAAAATAACAACACACAGCCATTAATGTCTAAACCGCTGGCAACAAAAGTGAGTACACCCCTAAATGAAAATGTCCAAATTGGGCCCAAAGTGCCAATATTTTGTGTGGCCACCATTATTTTCCAGCACTGCCTTAACCCTCTTGGGCATGGAGTTCACCAGAGCTTCACAGGTTGGCACAGCAGTCCTCTTCCCCTCCTCCATGACGACATCACGGAGTAGGTGGATGTTAGAGACCTTGCGCTCCTCCACCTTCCATTTGAGGAGGCCCCACAGATGCTCAATAGGGTTTAGGTCTAGAGACATGCTTGGCCAGTCCATCACTTTTAGCCTCAGCTTATTTAGCAAGGCAGTGGTCATCTTGGAGGTGTGCTTGGGGTCGTTATCATGTTGGAATACTGCCCTGCGGCCCAGTCTCTGAAGGGAGGGGATCATGCTCTGCTTCAGTAGGTCACAGTACATGTTGGCATTCATGGTTCCCTCAATGAACTGTAGCTCCCCAGTGCCAGCAGCACTCATGCAGCCCCAGACCATGACACTCCCACCACCATGCTTGACTGTAGGCAAGACACACTTGTCTTTGTACTCCTCACCTGGTTGCCCCCACACACGCTTGACAACATCTGAACCAAATAAGTTTATCTTGGTCTCATCAGACCACAGGACATGGTTCCAGTAATCCATGTCCTTAGTCTGCTTGTCTTCAGCAAACTGTTTGCAGGCTTTCTTGTGCATCATCTTTAGAAGAGGCTTCCTTCTGGGATGACAGCCATGCAGACCAATTTGATGCAGTGTGTGGCCTATGGGCTGAGCACTGACAGACTGACCCTTCAACCTCTGCAGCAATGCTGGCAGCACTCATACGTCTATTTCCCAAAGACAAACCCCTGGATATGACGCTGAGCATGTGCACTCAACTTCTTTGGTTGACCATTGTGAGGCCTGTTCTGAGTGGAACCTGTCCTGTTATACCGCTGTATGGTCTTGACCACCGTGCTGCAGCTCAGTTTCAGGGTCTTGGCAATCTTCTTATAGCCAAGGCCATCTTTATGTAGAGTAACAATTATTTTTTTTAGATCCTCATATATTTCTTTGCCATGAGGTGCCATGTTGAACTTCCAGTGGCCAGTATGAGAGAGTGAGAGCTATGACACCAAATTTAACACACCTGCTCCCCATTCACACCTGAACCCTTGTAACACTAACAAGTCACATGACTCCCACATGGGAGGGAAAATATCTAATTGGGCCCAATTTGGACATTTTCACTTAGAGGTGTACTGATTTTTGTTGCCAGTGGTTTAGACATTAATGGCTGTGTGCTGAGTTATTTTGAGGGGGCAGCAAATTTACGCTGTTATACAAGCTGTACACTCACGACTTTACATTGTAGCAAAGTATAATTTCTTCAGTGTTGTCACATGAAAAGATAGAATAAAATATTTATAAAAATGTGAGGGGTGTACTCACTTTTGTGAGATACTGTATATATTCAGATTCACTTTCTTTATGGTTATTTTCAAATTAATTAAAATTTCAGAAGATGACTATATTCATTCTTTTTAATTAATTTCTATTCAATCCTATTCTTTTCTTTTCAGTTATCTTCTATTCTTTTATATACTATTTTATTCTATTCTATTTAACAGCCTAAGTAGGAATCATCATCTTATTTCACTTTTTTACCTTACTGTAGTTATTGCAATATGTTTCCATTTAAAATTCATTTTTAAATTAGAATTTGGATAAGTTGTTTCTTTATAATTTATTTTGGATTTGTTACTATTATTATTCGGAAATTTGGATACATCCGAATCTCCGAAAAAATAAAATTTCACCTGAATTTCGATTTGTAGCGAAACGAATTACACATGTCTAGATTTCAGTTATTTCAATCATGGAAGCTCAGCATCACATGCGGGTACAAGCTAGGGCTGTCAGCCTGGGAATGCCCACTCCTCCAAACTGGCATCCACCCATGGAGGCATTTTGATATTTACGTTACTCCCTCCAGTAGCCTTCCTATGGCTTGCTTCAGGAGTGACATCTATTCAGAGGAGTACTGAGGCAGAGGCTGGGATGTTTTGAGGAAGTTATGTGTAGCAATGGCCCTGACCGCCAGAGGCCTAGTGGTGACCTCCGGAGTCAGGGACAGCTGGCATACCTCCTGAAGGGTGCAGGTTACTTGGCATGGTGGATTTAATGCAAGTTGAACACATGGGCGCCAGTCACTTTTTGAATGCAACAAAATAGTTTTTATTGTCTCTTAAAAAGAACTGGAGGAGAGAAGGTTTAGGTCCTGCACACCCTTAGGCAGATGCAAAATCAATTGGCAGAATCCGCAGACCAAAAATAGTAATAGGCAGACAACTATACAGGTAGAGGGCCTTTAAGCTGCATGCAGCACACTGTATTTTGTAGAACTACTGTCTTCTATAGCAACTGAACTTTCAACAGTCAATATAGATCTGCACACGTAACTCACAGTATCACGTTGTAGATCTTCTTTCACATCTCACAGTATCCTACTGTAGTTCTTCACACTGAGCTACCAGTCTCTCACTAGACTTCCAAGATACCAGCCGCCACTGGATCGCCTGAGCTCCTCCACAGCGAACCCGCTGTATACTCCTCAGGGTTCACCCATGCCACCTGCTGGGTTCCTGTCTGGAACCATGATTCAGGCAAAGTCAGAAGTGCAGTAAAATCACACTTTTTATAAACAGGGTAAATGTGGTCAAAACAAAGCCAGGGTTCGGTAACCGGAACGGATAATCTGATCAAGCCAGTGAAACAGGAGTCCAGAGATTAGTGAAGTCAAACAAAAGGAATGCAGGGTCAGGAGCCAGGAGGAGAGTCAGCCGAGCAGAGTCTTGAAACCAGGAACCAGAAAGGAAAATCAAACAGGCAAAGTCTTTGAAAGGAACACATAGCAAAGATTTCTCCAAACATGACGAAGGCGTCTGAGATCTGATCTAGGCAGTTTATATAGCTAGGAGAGCTGGCTAATGAGCAGGATATGGACATCAGATGAGACAGAGTGAAAGCTGAGACTGGCAATTAACCCTCAGCTGAGCAGCTTGCTCTGAGAAGAGAAGACTGAGCCCAGCCCTGACAGTCCCTGACTTGACTCTGCTGAAGCTTTCCTATTTCTTCATCATCCCTGGGTAGTGAAAAAGGCTGCTTTGGTACTTCTTCAAACTTAAAAATTACTGGCCTCTGATAACAGGAGTGGTTGTTCCTTGGTGGCAACTGTGTCCCCTTTATCTCTGACCTTGATCCTCACTTGCCTCTGGTAACAGGAGTGGTCATCCCATGTGGCAACTGCTTCTCCTTCACCCCTGGCAACATTTGGTTCCCCATCCGGCTGAACCTCTGCAACTTGGTTAGGCTCCTGACATGAAGCCCCAACCCCGTGCTGCTTCTCTCAATCCTGGATAGGCCTTGGACAGCTTAGCTTAGGTGCTCCCAGATAGGCCTCAGGCTTCCGGCCTAGCAGCCAGGAGCAATACTACACATGTCCACCCAGACAGCCGTCCAGGTCGCACAGAGCCCCGATTACCTGACTCCTCCCGAATAAATAGGCTCTCCCAGTAGGCCATGGGGCCAAAGAAACTGCTACAATTGGCTGGGACAACCTATCCATTCCTAACCTGAATTCACTATGCCCTTGTCATTCTAATGCCTCAGATGGCAATGCCACCTAGTGACAGAAGAGAGAGGTGCACCAGATTCAGGTTTAGGGCAAAAGTCAGCGGATCACCTTAACAATTATCCAGGCTAGTTACCACCTAGCAGAATTAAATTTGTGAGTAGCCCTGTTTAGGACCAGAGTGCTACATTCTCCCCCTGCCAGCGAAACTACATCTTGGAGTTGGCAACAAAAAGGAAAAAAGGTACTCTCAATCCTGAGAGTGTATGTCTTGGCAAAAACATGGATAGGGAGGGAAACAGGGAAGGATGAATAATGGTAACAACACATATGGCGTACAACATGAAATGAGTAAACATAACTTATATACCGAGGCAAGTGGCAGTTCACACAAGGGCAAGTAAATATAGGACAGTATTTACAGTATTACGTGTGGCGTACCACCTGAATAAGATGGGGAAATTGCAATAACAACAGCCTTATATCCTATCTATCTAATATTTACACCTGTAAGTAATAGAAAACTTAGTGTTATTGAACAAGCTGAGGTCATTGTCTCTCCTTAGCCAAGGAAGATGCGATGGGTGCAGGAACACCTGAAAGAGAAAAACAGACAGCATAGAAATACATCCTACTACTATAATAATACCAGTGCAATATGTATGTAGCCATGTGCTCCCTTGGGAGTGGCTGGTAGTTGTGGTTCACCTTATAGCTGCCCTCAATCACACCATATCTCACACATCCGAAGACACTGAACAGGCCAGCTCTTGTTTTTGTTTGTTTTATTTAGGGTATTTAACTTGGATGGGAAAAAGGGGTGAATGTGGGATGCCCAAAGAATTGGTTAGAGGACCTCCTATATACACGACCGTATATACACTTTACTTTCTACAGCACATCTCTTCTGTAGACCATTGCTCTTTCACTTCTCTCCAGCACATCACTTGCAGACTATTGCTCCTTCACTTCTCTCCAGCACATCACTTAGCTCCTGACCTGAAGGGAAATTTATCAGGCTCACATAACTCCTTTCTCTTTACCGCAGCTAGCACATGGCGAAGCCTGCAAACTGTCAGCAGGGCCTCCGGACCACCCATTACAGGCCAGGGTCTTGGACCCCTCAAAGTGTAGCTTAGTACATTGGTGCTAGCTAGGCCTTTGATGGACTACAACTCCCAGCCCATCCCTCTTCCAGGTCCCACCGACTTGCTTTCTTCACAGTGACACTCCTTCCCCTGACTGGCTCCCAAGGCTTCCACAGACTGTCCACTATTCCTCTCACAGCCTGCTACAGCTTTTTTCTTCCAGCTCCCAGGGTCTGTCACTCACCGTCTCCAGTGGATACTTTAAAGTGTTCTCAGTAGCACCTCTGCCGTTCTCCTACTCCCCTGTGCTGCTCCAGAAATCAACTCCACTCCTGGCTGCACCCGAGTCTCCAGGCCTCAAGGTCTCCCCCCCCCCCCCCAGACTGGGGGCTCCCTTCTGGGTAGAGGCCTCCACGACACCTCTGCTACATCTTCCACACTTCCACACAGCACTCTCCTCCCCCTTGCTGGCAGACTGCTGTATTTAAGGAGGCCTGCCCCCTGCCAATCCAGACTGTAGATTGGTCAGGGCTCCTTGTCATACATCAGGAAGTGACACCTCCTCATCCATCCCCCCCTCCAGAGCCTTCTCTACTCAAGGGGGAGGAAACTTCAAGGGATGTTCCTTCCTTCTGTCTCCAGTCACTCCCTGAGCCACTCCCCTGCTCAGATAAAAACATTCAGGCCTGCGGTTACAGTCAGGCCTGACTAAATTTTGCCTCTGCTACCAAAAACTCACTACAAAATGCACCTATCACTATGGGGGCGCTACATGTACATAAGTGAAGTAAGTGAAGTTTTTTTTTGTTTACTCCCAGCCGAGAGCAACAAAAAGGGTGAAGATGAACACAGTGATATATCTTAATCTACATATTTATATATATACTTCTACCAAATGACTATACCTAGACATTTGTACAGATGAAAATGGGCCTCACCCCCCTCGAGGGTGACACCCCTTTTCCATAGTAATCCTAAAAGAAATCTCACTTAGCAACCTACTCTAGAACATTAGTAAAGCTGAAATTGAGACTCACTCAGGCTGGCACTCTCATGCCACCTGGTGGTTAGTGTATCAAAGAACAGTCCTTGTGTAACATTTCAGTCCATTAATCCAAGTTTAAGGTGAGAGCTTGCCCTTTTTGTCACAGCACAGTCTACCTAACTAACTAACTTCCCATTGTCCTCGGAGCCCCACAGTTAAACAGGCGCTTTACTTAAGATGCAACAACATATTCAACAGCTTTCCAGCAGGTTCCCTTCTTCCTAGGGACAAACTCTGGAACCGTATGTATGGCCACTTACAGGCAACACTTTAGCCATACCAACATGCAAGGGACTGTATATCTTGAAGAACTTTCCATCTTCCTGGTCAGCAAAGTCCCCTTGCACTTTAAGTAGATCTCAGTCTGTCCTTAGCCCAGACAGGGACTGAGATTAATTTTCCTCACTGATGAAGAAACAAGACATACTGAAATTCCTCAAAATCAGGTCAGCATATCACTTGGCAGAAGGAGGCATACTGGAAATTCCAGGGCACAGGCCAGCATGTCTCTTTAAATGGGCACTCCTCACAGCTGCTGTGGTTCAGGCGCACAGTCCAGCAGAAACATTATAAACAGGAGTGTCCCCACATCAACTTTCTCTCAGAGGGGTGGAGCAACTTCCGGTAAAGTCAAACACAGCTCCACTGAGCACATTATTGTAATCCACAGTAGTTTAGAATGAACTGGTCACAGTCACAAAATCACCAATAGTACCTATGGTTAGGCAATTGCAGAGATTGTCCACTTGAGCCAATAGTGGTGATGTAGTACTGTACATCCTTTTGGTTGGGCTGATGGACAGCCACACAGTCAGGGCAACTGTGACGGCCATAATCCCAGGTCTGTAGAATATTAGCATATTTCTCGGCTTGCCTTGGTGATAACTTTTCAACTCACCATAAAGAGGAAGCTTTAAATAACTTAGAATAGCAATGTCAACTCACTGCATTCTTTTTCGCTGGATTTCAGCTTCCAGACGTGCAGGCATGTAGGGGTGTAGATAGCCATACACTTCAGCTATAATGATCCTCTATAGTTTGGACAGCCTGAGCAACGTTTTGGGGTCCCCACATCCGGGTAGGACCTGAGTGTCCACTGCACGTTTAACCAGATGTCCAGCAATAGTGTCAGGCTTGCTAGGTAACTTAACAACTGAAACTTTAAGGGTTTCGACCTGGTGTGCCCACCGCTCCCCCTCAAAGGAAACTGCAAGGCAATTACTCGGTGCTGTATCAACAGATAGACCATGTTTAATGCTAGAGGATTTAACAGGGAGGACTTCATCCATTCAGACTATCTGACAACATTTCAGAGATCCGTTGCAGGGCATATCTGAATCGGACTCCGTGGAACACGCTTTGGCCGGGAGCAAGTTGCATTTGGAACTAAGCGCCATAAAATTTTACAACTCTGCTTTCTTATTGGCCACAGGCTTTACAGTCCCCACAGGCCCACTGCTTTCCTCCCATATTAGGCTTACCAGGTTCCGGTGTCTTCTCCCCAGGTGGTTCCACCATCAAGGAGCGCAGTTGGGCCGGACCGCGGCCCCAGGAGATGACCGGATTATCTGACCTTGGAGCAGTCACAAGGGTTGAAGGCGCAGCTTCCTTAGTAGGCCGGAGGATGGCAGCAGGACTCTCGGTGGTTTCCTGAGCCAGGATGGCAACATTCTTCTCCCAATCCACCTGTAGTGTCTGTGGGGGTAGGGCAGGTAAGACTACCTCAAGTAGTGGTTCCCAACAATGCCCGCAGATCATCCAGGGCTGGACATTTGCAGAACACTTCTTGCATATCAGCCAGACGGCTACATAGCCTCCCGTGGTGTACAGCGCAAGGTTACCTTTCGGTGCATACCGCATTCCGGTGTCGGTAAGGATGCTCTTTGGTCTGCTCAGGCCATTACCAGTGCCTGGAACATTGATTTTCAAATTCATGATCTCCAACCAGTAGTAATACCGCAACATGTGCACAGGCAATGGTGTTGTATGCAGCGGCATCTCCTTCTCCTCCTCTGCAGAGCGACAACTCCTCTCCCTGCCAAGGGATTGGTTCACATGCTCTCCAGAAACTTCAGTGCCTGCCTTCTTCTTCTCGCACCGCACCAAAACTTTAAAGGAGTCTGCCTTAACCCCTGCAGCACTAGCATAAAAGTGGCAAAAGGCCAGGCTGACAATCTCCCATGAGCAATGAGATGTTGGTTCTTCCCCACATAGCTTAGATGGAACATAACAAAGTCCATGAGGAATAAAGATGTTACTTGCCAC
This sequence comes from Glandirana rugosa, assembly GCA_018402905.1. Classification (NCBI taxonomy): domain Eukaryota; kingdom Metazoa; phylum Chordata; class Amphibia; order Anura; family Ranidae; genus Glandirana; species Glandirana rugosa. Next base: position 1,367,413 of record BLSH010131926.1, on the reverse strand, counting down.
TTTCCCATGGAGCCAGACGAAATTCCTGTGTAGTTTCAGTCCAGTGCCAGGGGCAACCACAGCAAGAATAACGCATTTGCCCCACATTGGGCACCAAATGTAGCGATGGCCCGACCGCTGGAAGCCTAGTGGTGACCTCTGGAGTCAGAGACAGCTGACTTTCCTCCTCAGGGTGCAGGTTACTGGGCATGGTGGGTGTAATGCAAGTTGAACACATGGGGATGAATTGGGATGAATTAGAGTGGAGACTGACCTCACAAATGCGCTTCTGGAAGAATGGTCAAGCATTCCCATAGACACTCCTAAACCTTGTGGACAGCCTTCCCAGAAGAGTTGAAGCTGTTATAGCTGCAAAGGGTGGACCAACTCAATATTGAACTAAGAGTAAGGCCTGGTTCACACTGCTGCGAACTGTATTTCGAATAGATTGCGTTGCGATAGATTAAATTCACAAGTCATCTCCAATAACATAGTGTTCTACTAGTGTAGTTCACACTGATGCGTTGCGAATCTAATCCGTGAAGAAAAAGGGTCCTGTGTGAGTTTGATCCGTGTGTGATGCTGTGCGTTGCGAATTCAGCTCCATAGACTATAATAGAACATGGATTGAAAACGCAATCTCCCATTCACATCACTGCGATAGCTTCTCCCTCCAACTCCAGCTACAGCTTTGCAGTAGATTCGCACCAACACATGTAGAAATTGCACTTGTGTCTGAACTGAAAAAACTTGCATCGCAATCGTATTCAATTCGCAGAAAATTCGCGCCGCAGCAGTGTGAACCTAGCCTCAGACTGGGATGCCATTAAAGTTCATCTGCATGTAAAGGCAGGCGCCCCAATACTTTTGGTAATGTAGTGTATATAAAGAACATGGAAATTATTTAAAATTATATTAGCATGTTGATGAAAGAGGAGGGAGGAACTACGGAGGGTAAAATATAAGCAGATTGAAAACTTTAATAATATGCACTTTCTATTAAAATCACAATGTCTCCCATTTTATCGTACAACTGCACGCTCAGCTGAAAATTACAAAAAAAATAATGCCTAAAAGAACGCAATAAATGATAAATAGTATTGACCCCCATGAAGGATGTAATGTTACAATTGGTCTGTGTTGTGAACAGATGTTTTTTATTTTTGTGGCTGTCCTCCTCTTCTCACACATCACAATGCACCAGTCTCCATCCTATCTTCTGTCTCCATAATCCCCCCTGGCCCTTCACTCATCACCTCCAGCTCATCTCGGCTCAGTCGTCTCATCAGGGGGACTTGTATGAGGCCAATCTCCTCATCCATCACAATTGGAGAAAACCTCCGGTGATATTTCGAGAGATCTGTGAGTGCCGTGAGGTCCCAGCGCTGGTCCCCGGCCTGTGATGACTACCACGTGTGTTTACCTTTCCATTCCAACTTCTGCCCTCCCTTCTTAAATAAATAGTACATAAGAAAGAAATGTGTTATTTTATGGGACAGTGTTAGCGAATCATCCGATGACAGCGACTCTGCCCTTAAATGCTTGCTTTTTCCGTCCCTGAAGGTTTTGTGAAGATGATACAAAATTAGGCACGGGGGCTGGAGAGCTTACAGAGCTCCAGGCAAAACATGGAAACATGGAAAGACAATGGAAACTTCAAACTTAAAGCTGAACTCCGGGATAAGTAAATATTATATAAATATATTCTTCATGTATATTCTTCTTGAATCAATGTGCTTTGCAAATTTCTTTCAGATCTGTGAAGTAATCCAGTGTGAGACTTCCTGTAATAAAGACCGCTCACTGCTGCTCTCTCTCCTTGTGCAGGGAGACTGGTCTTGTCTCCTCAGCTTCCTGTAGTTTTCTGCAGACAGCCTGTAGTGGGTGGAGCCTGCTGTACCCATCCCACAGCTCTTCTCTCTGAACAGGCTATGTACCGTTGGGTTCAAAAGTTTGCTTCCCTTTGAAGAATTGGTATTATACAGTATGTACCATTTTTTAAGAAAACATGAGTGGTCAGGGAAAACACATTTATTTCTTATGGGATTCATATTCTGTAACTTTAGATGATCACAGAATGGTGCAATCAAGAAAAAAAACAACACGGCAAGTAAACCAATAAAATGCACCCTGTTCAAAAGTCTGCATCCCTTTGTGACTGAGCCGTCCAGCACCCAGCTTGGGTGCTTCTGTCAAGATATAGCTTCCTCCTGTTTGGAACCAGGAAACAGGTATTATAGATGAATATTGCAGCCAAGATACTAGATGGCACTAGCCTAGGTGCATACTGGAACTCAGACTCTTTATTGTAAATTCACACAAAATATATAGCACACAAGATCAAATAAGAGTTTGATCATGTTCCCCTAACAATACAAACTGTAAACAGGAATATATTCAGTACTAGTAAGTTGCAGTTTAATAATTGTGAATAATTTTATCTCAACCGAGCAGCGCCAGTTCCACCTTAATCTTGTCATATTATTTAACTGCACATTTGTGGAGTTTTGGTGGTGGCAGCAGCTCTTAGAGTAAATTCTCTCATCCATTTGCGCGGAACATTCAATATATATATTCCCAGGAATATAATTAAGACCAGTTTATACACAATCAGATGCACCAACATCCCTTTATAAAGAACTGGAGGCAAATGGGGGGGGGGGGGGTATTGGACTTTTCAGGTGCATGGATACATAAATACACAGAGAAATATTTTATATAAAAATGTGTTACAAAATTTCATTCACTTACAAAAAATGTAGATTAAAAGCATACTGTACAGTCATACAATGTCATTCATCATGCATGTTATTCAACATGTTTCGCCTATTCAGGCTTCTTCGGGAAAATGTGTGGCGTTACTACTGGCAAAATAAACAGAAACAAATCAAAACAATATCACACAAACATTGTTATAGCCACATAATTTGTTTACTATACATGTGTGACAATAAAGGCTACATCCACCTATCGAAAAATAGCCTCTCAATAGAGGATCCCTACCTCCAAATGATGAAGAAGCAAGGAGTTATTGTAACTAGAGTTGAGCGAACACCTGGAAGTTCGGGTTCTGCTGGTCCGTCCGAACTTCGGGACAAAGTCCGGGTCCGGGTCCGGACGGAACCCGAACGATCGCACGGACAACGAACCCCATTGAAATCAATGGGGACCCGAACTTTTAGGCACAAAAATGGCTGTAGGAAAGTCCTGGAAAGCCCCAGAGGGCTGCAAAAGGAAGTAAAATGGGGGTAAGGGTAGGGCAAGCGCCCTACAAAAAAATGGGGACAGGGAAATAACTTTAAATATTTTTAAAAAAATAAAAACATAAAAAATGCAAAAATGGAGATGAATGTGGTTCATCTTCAAACTGTGTCTGAAAAGTATTAATTAACGGTAGAAGCCATATAACTGTTCTAAAATCATCTTCAAACTAGGGCAAGTGCCCTACAAATAAATGGGGAT
>BLSH010131926.1:1336353-1363058 GCA_018402905.1 Glandirana rugosa | reverse complement strand
TGATAAGTCCACATAACTGTGTATTTACGTGTCTCTTTATAAAATATATTTTCTAACAATGTTTTTTTAATCTAATTTTCGTATGACATGTCAGTTGTGTAAAGCGGATAAGTCTGAAGAAGTCCTTTTACACACCACGGAAAACCGTGGTGGACCACCTATGAGTAACCGTGAGGACCTGTCTGTGTAAAGTATAAATGTAAACAATGTTAATCACAACTCGCTTGGGCCTGACATTGCAAGCCCAGGCATGGCTTGAAAGCCCACAGGCACCGTGCCTGGGCCTGGGCCTGTAAAGTTTTTAGCAAGCCCAAGCCAGGCCCCAAGACGATAAAATGAGGTGCACAACTCTTCGACGTCCCGTCGGTTAGTTGTTCGCAAAGTGACCAAACGGGAATCTTCGGTAGTGTCACCCGAACGATTTTTGAAATGTCCGGGTCCGGGTCCGTGCCACGGACACCCGAAAGTTCGGTACGGACCCGAACGTTACAGTCCGGGTTCGCTCAACACTAATTGTAACAAATGTAAATATGAAATGTGTCTGTCCAGGAGTGCCAATGAGTATCCACCAGGTGGTGCCAAAAGGCACCACACATTTTCCTGAAGAAGTCTGAATAGGCGAAATGTGTTGACTGTACAGTATGCTTTTAATCTAATTTTTTTGTAACAATCTTTTATATAAAATATTTCTCTGTGCATTTATGTGTCAATACACCTGAATAGTCCCCTATCCCCCCCCCCCCCCATTTCCCTCTAGGAATATAATTAACATTAACAATATAATTAACATAGCTAAGGAACAGCCAACATAAACAATTTGCTAATCCACATCTAGAAACTAATAGCTGACAGTGATATAATTAACATGAACTAATAAATGACTAGTCACTTAAACAAGCCTAGGTGCCCAGATCGTTCTTTGATTAATCAGGGATCCCACATAATCTCAGACTGTTCGGCACCAGTCTAAAACAGTCTATGAGACAAAGCTTATACAATGTTCCAACAGTTTAAAAAAGTGGAATTAATTTATCTTCATACATTATTTGAGAGATATTGTTAATAAATGTTTCTGTCCCAAATGGAGGGGCTTCTCCATCTGCAAGAGGGCCACCATATTTCCTCAGACCATTAAAGCGGTTGCATCCCCTAATTTGTGATTTTTACCTACAGGTAAGCCTATAATAAGGCTTACCTGTAGGTAAAATGAATATCTCCTAAACCTGGGCGGTTTAGGAGATATTCACCTTGCATGCAGCCGCTGACGTCAGCAGCGCATGCGCAGTGAAGTCCCGGCGACGGCCCGGCATATAGCACCGTACCATGCCGGAAACCTTGCCGAAAAGAAGAGCTCCCGCTCGCGCGGGAGTGAAGTTTCCATGCTCCGGCCACTCACAGCACCCGAGCCGCGAACCTGGAAGAGTCCCCTGAGGGAAAATGTCAGCTCACTCTGCGGGGACCGGGCGGACCTGTCGGAGCTTCATTCTGAGGTAAGAATTTGATGATGAGCTAGTACGTAGTCCATACTAGCTCATTATGCCTCTGCATAATTCAGTGAGCATATAACTGCTTTAACCTGTACAAGATTGATATTACATCTTTCCATCCACTCCAGAAGGGAAGCTTTATTGTCCTTATGCAGAGAATGAATCCAAGCCTCACGCTCAGCATTCATCACGTTGTTGTCCATCATTAGAGAATGACCTGCTCTCTCCGTGGGCCATAATCAGTGGGTAGGAGTCTTGTCCCCTCCAAAAGTCTCTGTTTCAGTTGGGTCTGTCACACCCTTAGTTCTTAATACTGTGTATTGCCCCCTTTAGCATTAATGACAGTGTGCAGTGACCTTTAATAGTTGCCTGTGAGGCCCCGGATTCTTGCAGGTGGTATAGCTGCCCATTTGTTTTGGCAAAAAGCCCCCAAGTCATGCAAAGTTTTTGGTTGCCTTGCATAAAACACACATTTTACGATCTCCCCAGGCTGTTCCGATGATATTAAGGTCAGGAGACTGTGATGGGCACTCCAGAACCTTCACTTTTGTCTGCTATAATCACTGGAGCAGTGTCAATAGGGGGCGCAGTCAATAGGGGGCGAAAGGGAGCCGCCCCCCCAAAAGCAAAAAAAAAAGGTCCCTTTAAGTCTGTGCAGTTCGTGGACACACAGGTGCAATGGGAGGCATGATGTGTTTCCAAACACGTGATTGTGGCTAAGACGCCTTATTGGCGGTATTTAGATTGTCTTCAGGATGCAGAGTGATGCGTCCCACTGTACTATTATGTTTTCTCTGCTTGTGATCTGATTGGCGCTCTGTATGACGTAGGCGGTGCTTTCATCAGAACCGCAACGTCACTTCCAGTTTCACAAGCGCCTCACGAACGCAAGGCCTGAGCAGGCCATGAGAAGTCTGCGGCCAGTCGGTGAACATCCACGGCCGTCAGCCAGGGTATATATGCATATATGTGGTAGCGCTGCTAGGGAAGAGTGGATGCCTGGGCTGATGGCTATGGTAAGCACTGCTGGACAAGGTGTCATCCTAGGACTCGGAACGAGCATTAGGACTAGTGCAGTGGGCTATTTCTGATGCACTGCATCAGTGGGGAGTGGGGACACTCCCAATGGGCACAGCAGGCACAGCAGGTGTACAGAACTCATCACAGGGATGATGGTGGAAAGTAAACCCCTTATAATGGGCACAGTGAGGCTACAATTGATGGGCACAGTGGCTGCAAATGATGGGCACATTGAAGCTACAATTGATGGACACAATGGCTGCCATTAATGGGCACAGTGGCTGCAATTGATTGGCGCAGTGAGGCTACAATTGACAGACACAGTGAGGTTGCAATTGGTGGGCACAGTGGCTGCAATTGATCGCCACAGTGGCTGCAATTGATGGACACAGTGAGGCTGCAATTGATGGGCATAGTGGCTGCAATTGATGGCAACAGTGGCTGAAATTGATGGGCACCGTGAGGCTACAACTGATGGGCATAGTGGCTGCAATTAATGGCCACAGTGGCTGCAATTGATGGGCATAGTGGCTGCAATTGATGGGCACAGTGGCTGCAATTGATGGGCACAGTGAGGCTACAATTGATGGGCATGGTGGCTGCAATTGACGGGCACAGTGAGGCTACAATTGATGAGCACAGTGGCTGCAATTGATGGGCTCAGTGGCTGCAATTGATGGGCAGAGTGAGGCTACAATTGACTGACACAATGAGGCTGCAATTGATGGGCACAGTGAGGCTACAATAGATGGGCACAGTGGCTGCAATTGATGGGCACAGTGGCTACAATTGATGAGCACAATGGCTGGAACTGATGGGCACAGTGAAGCTACAATTGATGGGCACAGTGGCTGCAATTGATGGGCACAGTGGCTGGAACTGATGGGCACAGTGAGGATACAATTGATGGGCACAGTGGCTGCAATTGATGGGCACACTGGCTGCAACTGATGGACACAGTGAGGCTGCAATTGATGGACACAGCGAGGCTGCAATTGATGAGCACAGTGAGGCTACAATTGATGGCTACAGTGGCTGCAATTGATGTTCACAGTAAGGCTACAATTGATGGGCACAGTGGCTGCAATTGATGAGCATGGTGAGGTTGCAATTGATGGGCACAATAGGTACAATTGATGGGCACAGTGGGTGCATATGATGGGCACAGTGGGGCTGCAATCTATGGGCACAGTGAGGCTGCATTTGATGGGCTCAGTGAGGCTGCAATTGATGTTTTTTGTCAGTATTTGTCAGAATTTTTCAGGTTATTTGCACCCCCCAAAAAATTTTGAGTAACAGCCGCCACTGCACTGGAGGGTCAACTTGGCCTTGTGCTTAAGGTCAGAGCGTCCCATGTGCAGCTTTCACAAACAAGAATGCAAATTGTCTGCCAATATTTTCTGATAACCTTCTGCATTCATCTTGCCATCACGTTTCACAAGATCCCCTGTGCCATTAGAGCTCACACACCTCCAAAAAATCAGTAAGACACCACCATGCTTCACAGTGGGGATGGTAATCTTGTCTCTATAGGCCTTGTTGACCTCTCTCCAAACATAGCGCTTATGGTTGTGACCATAAATCTCTATTTTGGTCTTGTCACTCCAGAATACAGTTTTTACCTAGTCGAGAATGACGTGTCCCTGCTACCTCAGCCTCCGGTGATTCCCTGTCACATATCATAGGAGGCTATTCGATAGAAAAAACACTGCTCCAGGACGGCCCTCCTCTCTATACCCCCCCCCCCCCACACACAATTCCATACAAAGAAGTACTGGTCCCATTTGCAAGCCGCAGGATACTTTACATGGAAAAATGGATGACCGCTCATAGATTTATAAAAAAAACTTTAAGCAATTTTATTGATATTCCATTAAGACAAAAACATCACAACACCAATAGGCAGGGATTAGCACTGACGCGTTTCATGCTACATGCGCTTAATCCTAGCCAAGTTATGCGGTCATCCATTTTTTTTATGTAAAATATCCCAGGAGACTTCAGGAGTAGGAATTCACAGCAGCCAGTGGGAAGAGCAGCAGTGCTTATCAGAAGCCTTCCAATGGCCCGAGGACCAAGATGGTGGCCCAGGACCCATGCTGCTGAATCTGATTAGTTCAAGGAGTGTGGAGAATAGGATGCTCTGGATAATAAGGACACTTTAACAAACAGTACATGACTGGCTCTTGATTGTGATTAATGCACCACAGCAGCATTTCAGAAGAGGGACGCACACTCTATAGGAAAAACAAAGCAGAGAAGAAGGCGCTTCTAAGTGCAGTAATAAAACAGTTTAATGACAAGGATGGGTTAAAAACACTTACAAGATGGAAGTGATAAACAGGCACATCAATGAATCCATAACGTCCAGCGGGATGCTTCCTGAGAGTAACGACCTCTGCAGGTGGAAGCAGGGGAGGGCTGGGCCAGGGGGCGGGGTGGCAATTGCCCCCCAGGCCACCCCAACTTACATTCAAAATGGCTGGCGGCTGCCCGCTGACAATATTTTCTTTTTGTGGAGGAAGTAGGGGCCAGGGGCACGGCCGCCAACTAACTGCAAGCAGAGGGGGTCACCCAGGGCCGGCCCTACCATGGATGATGTCTATTATTGGAGCCAGTCCAGGAGGCAGGACTTTGTATGACAGCGTCCACTCCTCTTTCTGCATTGCAGGCTGCATTGGATGGGCACTGGCGAGGCTGCATTGATGGGCACTGATGAGGCTGCAGGGTACTGATGAGGCTGCATTGATGGGCACTGATCAGGCTGCATTGATGGTCACTAATGAGACTGCACCTCCTTTGTTGCTATTAACATTAAATTATGTTACCACATTGTATCATATTTATCTTGCTTCATAACATCAATATTTATTATAAAACCAGATGGGCATGGATGGTGAGATGATTCGGTGGTTCAATGGGCCACTTTACTGGACTTGCCCCCCAGGCCTAAGGCTGCCAGCCCTCCCCTGGGTGGAAGTTCCAGCGGACCAGCGGTGGGAAACACTGTCCCTCTGATCCAAGATGGAGAGCCGTTCTGTCAGTACCAGCATGCAATCCAGGCAACAGAAAGTGACGTTAGAGTGGGCGGGACATGTTTCTGAGCATGCCCAGTCGCTCCTTCTTCAAATCAAACTTGAAGAAGGAGCGACAGGGCATGCTCCGAAACATCTCTCCATCTTGGATCAGAGGGACAGTGCTTCCCACCGCTGGTCGGCTGGAACTTCCACATGCAGAGGTCTTTACTCCCAGGAGGCATCCCGCTGGACGTTATGGATTCATTGATGTGCCTGTTTATCACTTCCATCTTGTAAATGTTTTTAACCCTTCCTTGTCATTAGAGTGTACTATTACTGCACTTAGAAGCGTCTTCTTCTCTGCTTTGTTGAACCTGATTAGTGAATTGCAGCAGGACAATGCTGGAACCGGTGGGCAGGTGAGAATCTGAAGCCAGGACAACCCTGCATGACAGGTAAGTGGGGCTAATAAAAAAAGTTAAAAGCAGAGGAGCGATTGAAGTTCCTCTTTAACCACTTCCCGTGCATAGGACATACCTGAACATGCTTGGATGGGAAGGGTGATATCTTGCTCATCGCTGCAGCAATGGCTGAAATATCATTCTTTAGGGCCAACGATTCCAGCCAACAAAATAAAATGATCTAAGCAGCTAAAGAACCGTTGAACCATGGGCGTCCGCAGAACTTTTTTCAGGGGGGGGCATCATTTTAAGGTCACCCATGCTCCACCCCTTTTGAGAATGTCATGAAGGGGAGGGGCTTAGCCGCAACTCACAATTATTTATTTTAAAGGGGGAAACAGCAGACTTTATTCCAGGCATGTGCTATGTACAGGGTGCAGATTCCAGGCGTGTGCTTTGTACAGGGTGCAGATTCCAGGCGTGTGCTATGTACATGGTGCAGATTCCAGGCGTGTGCTATGTACAGGGTGCATATTCCAAGCGTGTACTATGTACAGGGTGCAGATTCCAGGCGTGTGCTATGTACAGGGTGCAGATTCCAGGCGTGTGCTATGTACATGGTGCAGATTCCAGGCATGTGCTATGTACAGGGTTCACATTCCAGGAGTGTGCTATGTACAGGGTGCAGATTCCAGGCATGTGCTATGTACAGGGTTCACATTCCAGGAGTGTGCTATGCTAGTATACATATCCAATCCCCCGCACAGAGCTCTCTTCCCCCCACAGAAAAAAATTGTCTATAACTCACATTGGCAGGTCAGGCTCCTGGCACAGGCTTCTGCAGGCTCTACAGGTCAGTGCTGTCTTAACACCGGACGATGGAAAGCCCTGCCGGCTGCCGTCCACAGTGTAATCTTCCTTCCTGTGCCGGGAGCTGGTACATGGAGTGTTCCAGCACCTGCTCACAATCTGCGCAGGCACCTTGCGATCCCTGATTCCAGGGGGGGGCACTTGCCCTTACCTGCGGACACCAATGCGTTGAACTACTTTTACTGATGGCGGAAGGGGTTGATCAGGAAGCTTGGTAGGGATGCGTCTGGAGGCATCCTTTTCCTGAGCCACAGTGAGAGAACCGAATGTTCCTCCCCGTCAGGAGAGGATTTCGTCACTTCCGATTTCTGTCTGTTGTTTACCATCCAGTGCTGACTTAGAAAAGCCTCGGATTAAACCGATCCGAGTTTGAACTGAAGCTTTCAAAAGCAGGAGACATCCAGGGTCTATTAGCCCCCTGATGTCTTAGTAAAGAGGACCTGTCACTGTTTTGTTGATATCACAAGAGATGTTTACATTTCTTGTGATAGCAATAAAAGTGATAAAAAAATGTAACCACCTGCCAACCGCACTATAGCAAAAGGAGGGTTACAGCACAGTTGACGTCCTCCTGTGATCGTGCCCCCGCACGCGTGCTGCAGCATGCACCCGACGTGCTATATGATCGCTGTGTCCTTCAGACACGTCTGATCACAGATTGGGATAATGAGCCAATCACAGAGGCACTTTACCACATGATAAGTTGTGTCCAATCACAGCTGATTTTGATGTCAACACACTTGCCAGATATCAGCATTTCTTTTCTCAGTTTGAAAGGGGGCATCTGCACTGATAATCAGTGCAGCCCCAACAGTGCCCATCGTTGCTGCCTATTAGTGCCAATCAGTGCCCATCAGTGATGTCAATCAGTGTCCATCAGTGCTGTAAATTAGTACCAATCAGTGCTGCAATCAGAGCCTTCTCATCAGTGCCCATCAGTGCCACCTACCAGCATTGCCTATCAGTGCCAATCAATGCCGCCTATCGGTGCCCAACAGTGTTGCCTATCAGTGCCCTTCAGTGCTGCCTATTAGTACTCATCAGTGTCACATATCAGTGCGGCCTCATCAATGACTCCTCAACAGTGCCCACTAGTGTCGCCTCATCAGTGTCCATCAGTGCCAAATATCAGTGCCACCTCGTCAGTGCCCATCAGTGCAGCCTATCAGTGCCCATCAGTGCTACCTATTAGTACCCATCAGTGTTGCATATCAGTCCAGCCTCATCTGTGCCCACTAGTGCCGCCTCATCAGTGTCCATCAGTCCCACCTATCAGTGCCGCCTCATCATTGTCCATCAGTGCAGCCTCATCAGCGCACATCAGTAAAGGAAAACTATTGCCTGTTTGCAAAATTTTGTAACAGAAACATGTTTTTTTTTAATTGTTTAGCAAAAAAGAAAAAAAAACAGTGGTGGTTAAATACCACGAAAAGAAAGTTCTATTTGTGTGAAAAATGCTAAAAAAATTCATATAGGTACAGTGCTGTGTGACCACACATTTGTCATTCAAAGTGCAACAGCTCTGAAAGCTGAAACTTGGCCTTGGCAGAAAGTGGGTAAAAGTGCCCAGTGGGCAAGTGGTTAAAGAAACAGTGTAAAAAAAACAAAAAAAAACAAACAAATAAAATAAATAATAAAATAAAAAAATTGAGGTATCGCCATGAATATCACAATGAGAGCAATAATTCGAGCATCGGATCTTCTGGGTAACTCTATACTGGTAACCTGCAAAGGCTTTTAAAGCGTCACCTATGGAGATTTTTAAGGAACTGTAGTTTGGCGCCCTTCCATGAGCATGCACAATTTTAAAGCGTTTAAAGTTAGGTATCTATTTACTTGGTGAAACATCATCTTTTATATTTAAGAAAAAAATGGGTATTATATTATGTTTTTGTGCATTGAAATTTATTAAGTGTATTTCTTAAAAAAAAAAAAAAAATGAAAAACCACCATGCAGAGATCGTATGACTTAAAAAAGTTGCAAAACCTACCATTTTATTCTCTAGGGCCTCTGCTTTTCGGCTGAATGCTACTACTCACATGTAATTTATATCTCCACTCCTGATGATTCTCTGTAAGTGTGTACTTTGTCCCTTCCATAACATGATCCATATACTATTGTCATTTAATACTGCATTGACTTACTGTTTATTACATTTATAGATGTTGCACACCCTTTTCTTCTCCCCCGAAGAAGCAATTTACAAAAGATTTCCGAAACGCGTTGGGTTCGGGTTGGCTGTGAACACCTTGAAGTCTATTGGGCCTATACTCCATCCTGGCTGGCTCTGTGCTCCAGCACACCTCATGATCTGGGTGTTTGCCCTATATGTATATCATCATGCTATGTTTTTAATGCAACGTATTGTCCCCACTTTGGGGTATTCCATGTTATAATAAACCTTTGTACTTTTATTTATTCCTTTGTTATACTTTGCCACATTTCCCCCAATCTACCTTTAATGTCCTGGCTGGGGTAAATCGTTCTTCAATTCTAAGTTATTTTCTAGCAAAAAAATACAGATTTTTACATGTAGAAGAGGGATGTCAGAATTGGTCCGGGCTGGAATTGGTTAATGAATACATGAGGTTTCACAGGACATATAGCTATGTATTTTTTTTTTCTTTTTTACAATAGGCCCCTGCATATATACATATGGTTGATTGGAGTGGCCCCTAAGTCCAAATGCCAATCCAATGCCAAGGCTTAAATTCATCCCTTTAGCTTCCAAACAATATTTTCACTTTTTTTCCCCTCTGTGGGAGTGGAATATGAAACAGATGGAGGACGCTCAATCACAGCCAGTGAGTCTAATGAAATTGTATTTATTCTCAGACTGAGGTGCACGGGGCCTGCACAGAACATGGTTTTCATTTTAGGCTGCTCCTTCTATTCCTTCCAAAAGTTTTTCCATCTGATCCATGTCACATCCTTTAAATTTCCATGTCTGGTCCTCAGAGAAAGGCAGAGGAGTTACATACTTTTTTTTTTTTACCATTCCAACGACAATGACTATTCGTGTTTTAAAATTTAATAAAATGTCTTGGAGTGATTCCCCCAGTGAACATGGGGCGTCTATGTTTATATAATTAGGTGTAATCTCATTAACTGCAAGAGACGTGCCACTATAAATACACTATATTGTCAAAAGTATTGGGACAACTGCCTTTACACGCACATGAACTTTTGGGAAGGCTGTCCACAAGGTTTCCCATAGACACACTTCTAAACCTTGTGCACAGCCTTCCCAGGAGAATTGAAGCTGTTATAGCTGCAAAGGGTTGGCCAACTCAATATTGAACCCTACGGACTAAGACTGGGATGCCATTAAAGTTCATGTGCGTGTAAAGGCAGGTGTCCCAATACTTTTGACAATATAGTGTATCTAAAGTGGCACGTCTCTTGCAGCTCATGGGATTTCAACTAATTATATAAACATAGATGCCTGCCTTTAAATGCACATGAACTTAAAGGCAGGCGTCCCAATACTTTTGACAATATAGTGTATCTAAAGTGGCACGTCTTTTGCAGTTCATGGGATTTCAACTAATTATATAAACATAGACACCTGCCTTTACATGCACATGAACTTAAAGGCAGGCGTCCCAATACTTCTGGCAATACAGTGTATATACTGTATATAGTATATTCTCTATGTACAGTGTATATATATTTATATATACATGATAGATAGATAGATAGATAGATAGATAGATAGATAGATAGATAGATAGATAGATAGATAGATAGATAGATAGATAGATAGATAGATAGAGTATATGTGTGTGTATGTACCCATGATCCTTTACGTTGTTAGACTTATACAATGTTGTACCAGTTACATCACTTTTTTATTTTAATTTGTTTTGTTTTAGCCTTAAGAAGAGAAAGATTTTTCTGCCCCCTAAATTGAATGCTAGTCCCCCTAGGGCAAGAGAAATGGCAAACATATTACAGAAGTTGATAAGTGTGATGGACTCCTGACACCCCAACTGGGTATCTCTGCTGAAGAGCTGCTTCCTCACCACTGGAACACAGGAACTTGTAATAGCAGAAAATTGCACCCAAGAGCTAGATCTTAGGTGCAAACTGAATCAATTTTATTGAACAGAAATACAGGTTTTTATACACTTCAAATATAGGATCATTCACCACATAAACGATGCAAACTTTAAACAGCAACCCAAATTAACAGCTAACAGTGATCTAATTAAACAGTAATCTAACAGCTAACTAATTAACCAGTAAGTTAGTTAACAGCTACGCACCTAGACAAGCCTTGATTAGTCAGGGAGTGCCCACCCTAGACAGTCCAGCAACGGTTGTCCAACATTCAAGAAGACCCAGGGCTGTCCAAATCTCATTAGCCAGCTTTCTTTTCACATCCATCTTCTCACTGAGTTTCATGTTGGCAGAGACCATCATGGCTTCCTTGACTGTTAAATGTGGTAATAACATGTCATCTTGCATTATATAGCAGGACATCTTCCTGAATGCTCATAGCTCCCTTAAATGCCAGAGCCCATAGTCAATAGGCAAGAGCCTACTCTGCAGTCCCTTCCAAAAGCTCTTGTCCTGGCTGGGCCTGTCTGCAAAACATATTGCAGGACATGGTCATAGACTATAGACATGTTACAGGAGAGATGGTCAGAGACTGCAGAGATGTTACAGGAGATGGTCAGAGACTGTAGACATGAGACAAGAACTAGTCAGAGACTGTGGACATTTTACAGGAGATGGTCAGAGACTGTAGATTTAATACAGGATATGACCCCCAAAATTGAACGCCACTCACCGATAGGGCAGAAGAAATTGCAAACATATTACAGAAGTCAATCAGAGACTGTAGAATAATACAGGGGATGCCCCCACCTGCCCTCATGTGGACTTCAGACCGCAGATTGGTACCCAAGGCTATGGAGGCACTAGTTGCGGTTAAACCACCGGAGGCAAGCCAACCATGAAAGATTTAGGAAGGTCCTGAAGGACTACTAAAATGAAAATTGCATAACCACCATGTACAGGTAGATTATTTCCACTTTAAACCAGCTACCAAGCTTCTCCCAAGTCAAGCTATTTTCTTTCTCTTTCGGTTTATTTTCTCATATCCTCCACACCTCCTATATAACCTACTAGTGAAACTGTGAACATCAATATTTCAGCAACTGCAACTTGGCTGTCAAGTTGGCAATCATAAGGTAGGAAGGTTAATCCTCCATCACAAGGGAACCTTAAAACTTTCTGCTTATCGTCAGTACTTTTAGTCTTGTCTGTCTTGACTTTCCAGCTTGCTTCGCTTAACCCCTTGGGCACTGTAATCCACCGAAGAACCTGCTCCTTACGTCAGTGGTCAAGTTTTTTTGGGAGGAAGCCCAGAGCTTTGCTCATAAGGGCTTTGTTGAATTGCATTACTAATTAAAGGGGTCAGGAATACTTTTGCAACCCAGAGATTTGCACAACTTGCATTCTCTTACAATTGAAAGGGGGTGAGAAAAAACGGACAAGGCCGTGTACTTTCTTCCCGCTGGGGACTCGACCACATAAAGCGTTACGAGATCGAGAGGAACCGTTGCCATGTTTTATGTTGTTAACCTCTCACATTTAAGTGAAACAAGCCTTCGTCTGAATATGATATAAGGAATAAATGAATTAGACTTGATTGCAAAAATAGACGGTTTGCTTGCCCAGTGGGTGGAGGGAGGTTGTAGATGGGAGACTTGGCCAAGGTAGAAGAGCAACCATTGCTGAAACCTAGTAAAGCTGGCTCAGCCTTAAGTCCACCTAAGAAGGACAGCCAACCACAGCTGGAGCCAGAACTTTAGCTTAGTCACTACAGCTGTGACAACAAGTCTTCATGATCCGGCTCAGCACTGATGTAAGTGCTAAGACATCTGTTGCCTCTTCGTATCGGTATTCTGCGCGTTTTGCTTTGTGATAGGCTCTGGAAGAGGCTATGTTGCTCCCCTATGACCTTCTTCTTCTTCTGTCCTCACTAAAGAACAACAGAATTAAAAAAAAAAAAACAACAACATGAAGTCAAAGTTGGAATTGATGATGTGGGCCTTGGCGTGGCCTCTTTGCAAATAAGATGACATCTATTTCTAAGAAAAGAACATTTGTCCTTTCATCCCCTATATCTCATTGATTGGAACAGTTCCTGAGTTCCATCTTTGGGATTCACCAGAAAATGTGGTTTTAAATGACGCACAGAGATTACGAATGGCCAATTTAGTTTCTTTAATGATGTGGTTTCATAGCCCTTGTGCGAGCCCAATGTCAAAAGAGCAGCAAAAACTCTGGTCAACAATCAGGAGACTGTGAAAGTATTGGGATGTTCCTTTAAGGCAGGGAAACGGTCAATAAAATGTTCCTTCAGCCGAGGTCCAAATCTTAAGTTTGTGCTTTGACTCAGAAAGATTGTATTCATTGTATTTCCAGCAAAATATGAGAAATGTACAATTTCCATAGCATTTCAACAGTACTTATTTCTGTGTGCCACTTTACATGAGGTCCGCCCATCATAGTGCCCTCTTACATCATGTGTTCCCATCAGAGTAGTCCTTTATATCAGGTATCCCCATCAGAGTGCCCCTTTACATCAGGTGTGCCCATCAGAGTTCCCCCATAGAGCAGGCGTCCCCATCAAAGTTCCCCTTTACACCAGGTGTCCCCATCAGAATGCTCCCATAAAGCAAGTGTCCCCATCAGAGTGCTTACATAGAGCAGGTGTCATCATCAGAGAGCAGGTGTCCCCATCAGAGTGTCCACATCATAGAGCAGGTGTCCCCATCAGAGTGTCCCCATCATAGAGCAGGTGTCCCTATCAGAGTGTCCCCATCATAGAGCAGGCGTCCCCATCAGAGTGCCCCATCATAGAGCAGGTGTTCCCATCAGAGTGCCCCCATAGAGCAGGTGCCCCCATCAAAGTTCCCCTTTACACCAGGTGTCCCCATCAGAATGCTCCCATAAAGCAAGTGTCCCCATCAGAGTGTCCACATAGAGCAGGTGTCCCCATCAGAGAGCAGGTGTCCCCATCAGAGTGTCCCCATCATAGAGCAGGTGTCCCCATCAGAGTGCCCCATCATAGAGCAGGTGTTCCCATCAGAGTGCCCCAATAGAGCAGTTTTCCCCATCAGAGAGCAGGTGTCAACATCAGAGTGCCCCCAGAGAGCAGGTGTCCCCATCAGAGTGTCCCCATAGAGCAGGTGTCCCCATCAGAGTGCCCCTATAGAGCAGGTGTCCCCTTCAGAGTGCCCCTAGAGAACAGTTGTCCCCATCAGAGAGCAGGTGTTCCTATCAGAGTGCCTCCATAGAGCAGGTGTCCCCATCAGAGTGTCCCCTTCAGATAGCAGGTGTCCCCATCAGAGTGCCCCCATAGCGCAGGTGTCCCCATCATAGAGCCGTGTCCCCATCAGAGTGCCTCCATAGACCAGGTGTCCCCATCAGAGTTTCCCCTTCATAGAGCAGGTGTCCCCATCAGAGTATCCCCAAAGAGCAGGAGTCCCCATCAGAGTGTCCCCATAGAGCAGGAGTCCCATCAGAGTTTCCCTAAAGAGCAGGTGTCCCTGCCAAAGAGACCATCCATCCATAAATGACCCAATGTACCTGATGGATAAGTCCCTGTTGCCAGGCAGGCAGAAGGTGGGAGCAGGAGCTTGAAGAAGAAGCATGCTGCACGGGGTGGGAGCTGGGCAGAGAAACTTGCTTAAGAGGGCGGGATTCAAAACTGTTGTCACTGGTTGCTAGGATACCAGTGGTCCTAGCAACCAATGATGGTAGTGCAGTGGGGATTTCATCTTTTAGTGTCCCCATAAGAGAGCAGGTGTCCCCATCATAGTGCCTCCATAGAGTATGTGTGCCCAACAGAGTGTCCCCATCAGAGAGCAGGTGCCCCCATCAGTGAGCAGGAGTCCCCATCAGAGTGTCCCAATAGAGCAAGTGTCCTTGTCAGAGAGAGCACCCACCCTTAAATGACCTGATGGATAAATCCCTGTTGCCAGGCAGGCAGGGGGTGGGAGTGGGAGCTTGAAGAAGAAGCGTGCTGCAGGGGGTGAGAGCTGGACAGAGAAAGTTGCTTAAGAGGGTGGGATGCATAAGTGTTGTCCCTGGTTGCTAGGATGCCAGTGGTCCTAGCTACCAATGATGGTAGCGCAGTTGGGATTTCTTCTGTCAGTGTCGAACTTTCGTTTCACCAATGTAAATTCTTAATGGTTTGTGCAACTAACAGAAGTTTGCATACATTTTTTTGTGCTAGAAGGCAGTGCTGGGCAAGGTCATCTAGAGCCCATGGTGAACATGCCAAAGTGTGCCACCTCTCCAAGATGTTTGAGCGTTACGTGCCAGCAACCCCCCCCCCCCCCCAAAAAAAGTAATCTGCATGCCCCCTAAGCATAAATTTCCCCTCCTCCCAGTAGAAATCCACCCCTCTGCTGAGATACCACCTCACAGCACAAAACTTTGCTCTCCCCATCCCCCAATTCCCCCTTACACAAATGCTCCCCCTCAAAAAAATTCACCCCTCCTAACACAAATCCTCTACCCTTCAATTTTCCCCTCCAAGTACATATCCCCCCTCCCCCCACACACACTCCAAATCCCTCCTCTTAGCACAAAACCTCACCCCCAAATGCCCCCTCCTAGCACAAATGCCCCCAATCATCGCTACTACCACATATCCCCTAAAAAATGTTCCCCTCCTAGCACAATTTCCCTCCCCCTCTACCATATCACCCCCCAGCACAACTCCTCTTCCCCATCCTCCCTCCAACACAAAAACCCCTAAATCACTATTCCTACCACACCCCCCAAATTTCCCCACCTGGAACATTTTTTACCCCCTGCCACCCCACAAATTCCCCCTCCCAACACAAATCCATCCCCCACCCTCCAATCTCCTCGCAGCCAGTGTTGCCAACCTACCAGATTGAAATTTACTGACATAACACCCAAAATTTCCTGGCACAGCCAAGGTTTTACTGGAATCTCCAAAAGTTACAAAATTTAAATTTTAAATGCAAATGGCAGTATTTAGGCTACAAACAACTGCAATATGCAACTAGCAATGTGATTTAAGGTACAGCGCCTGACAGCAGCACAGATGATGATGATGACACCTCACCGACACAACGGGTCCTCTCCTGAGTCACAGGGGTTGATTTACTAAAGGCAAATAGACACCAGATGCAGCGCGTCACCTGCCGCTTTACTTGTCACCAGATGCAGTGTGTCACCTGCCTCATCACTTTTCACCAGATGCAGCGTGTCACCTGCCTCATCACTTTTCACCAGATGCAGCGTGTCACCTGCCACGTCACTTATCACCAAGATGCAGCGTGTCACCTGTCACGTCACTTATCACCAAGATGCAGCTTGCCCCCAGATTCTGAGACCTCCATGCTGTTGTATCACCAGAGCTGCCGCTAAAGGTTCGAGTTCCTGGTGATTTTGTCTCCGCCACCATTCTTGCAAAGAGCTGCTCTCATGGAGGCCCAGGGGAAAAAACAAGAGGCTGTGCCCGGGTGGCAATGAAAGCGGCTGCCAATTGAAATGGAGTTGCCGCCAACCCCCCGCCCTGTGACCTGGCCCACGACCCAGGCTCCGCCTCTTGTTTCTGCCCCTCGGCCTCAACGAGAGCTGCTCTTTGCAAAAATGGCGGCGACCACGGATCTCTAACGGCGGCTCTGGCGATTCATCACGGAACACCGGGACAAAGCCAATTTTCCGTGAATTTTCCCAGGACGTAGTAAGACCGGGATTTAAGGATTTAAGGAAAATTATACAGGTATTGGGATTTTTTTTATTTTTTTTTATCAAAGACATCTAGCAGAATACATTTTGGCCTAAATTTATGAATAAATTTGTTTTTTTATTGGATATGTTTAATAACAGAAAGTAAAGAATATTGTGTTTTTTCAAAAAAGTTTTGGTCTTTTTTTTGTTTATATAATAAAAAAATAAAAAACCCAGTGGTGATCAAATACCACCAAAATAAAGTTTTATTTGTGTGTAAATGAATATTAATAAATAATAAAATTATAGAAATTTGATTCAGCGTAGTGCTGAATAGCAAAAAGTGGCCTGGTCTTGAAGATGGTAAAACCTTCTAGAGGTCAAGTGGTTAATTATTCCTGGTAATGGTAAACTGAACTCATTTATTGAACTTTATTGCTTTTTCTTCTTACATATGTCATCTAATCGCTTTAATTTCACTTTTCTTGGATCTACTGCTGAAGAACAATTATTTTATTAATTATATTTATTACGAAGGTAAACTCTTGTTGTTTTTTCTTCTTATTGATGTAATCTGTTGCTTGCATGCCGCTATGCTTGGATCTACCTCCAATGGAGCACCATGTTTCCAGAGCTGAAAACTGCTGACCTTTGGATCAAAAAATTCAGAAGAATGATTCTAAGAAGGATTTTATTAATTATTCTTGTTACGAAGGTAAACTTTTTTATTGAACTTTATTGTTTTTCCTTCCCATTAATGTACTCTATTGTAATCTATTGCATGCCGCTTTTCTTGCATCTACCGCTGATGGAGAACCAAACCTCCAGAGCTGCAAACTGCTGACCTTGGTTCCAAAAATTCTGGAAAAAGGCATAACAATTACTTTATTAAATATTTTTATTATGAAGGTAAACTCTTTCATGAACTTTGTTGTTTTTTCCTCTTATTGATGTAATCTGCGCGCCGCTATTCTTGGATCTACCTCCAATGGATAACCATGCTTCCAGAGCTGCAAACTGATGGCCTTTGGACCAAACATTCTGAAGAACATCATAAGAATGACTTTGTCAATTATATTTATTATGAAGTTAAACTATTTATTAAACTTTGTTGTTTTTTCTGTTTATTGATGTAATCTATCACTTGCATGCCGCTATTATTGGATCTACCTCCAAAGGAGAACCATGCTTCCAGCGCTGCAAACTATTAATCATTGGATCAAAAAATTCTGAAGACCATCATAAGAATTATTTTATTAATTATTCTTATTACGAAGGTAAACTCTTTATTGAACTTTGTTGTTTTTCCTTCCCATAAATGTACTCTATTGTAATCTATTGCATGCCACTTTTCTTGCATCTACTGCTGACGGAGAACCAAACCTCCAGAGCTGCAAACTGCTCACCTAGGTTCCAAAAAATCTGGAAAAAAGCATAACAATTACTTTATTAAATATTCTTATTACAAAGGTAAACTCTTTAATGAACTTTGTTGTTTTTTCTTCTTATTGATGTAATCTGTCGCTTGCACGCCGCTATTATTGGATCTACCTCCAATGGAGAACCATGCTTCCAGAGCTGCAAACTGCTGACCTTTGGATAAAAAAATTCTGAAGAACATCATAAGAATGACTTTATTAATTATATTTATTATGAAGGTAAACTCTTTATTAAACTTTGTTGTTTTTGTGTTTATTGATGTAATCTATTGCTTGCATGCTGCTATTATTGGATCTACTTCCAATGGATAACCATGCTTCCAGAACTGCAAACTGATGGCCTTTGGACCAAAAATTCTGAAGAACATCATAAGAATTACTTTATCAATTATATTTATTATGAAGGTAAACTATTTATTGAACTTTGTTGTTTTTTCTGTTTATTGATGTAATCTCTCACTTGCATGCCGCTATTATTGGATCTACCTCCAAAGGAGAACCATGCTTCCAGCGCTGCAAACTATTGATCATTGGACCAAAACATTCTGAAGACCGTCATAAGAATGATTTTATTAATTATTCTTATTACGAAGGTAAACTCTTTATTGAACTTTGTTGTTTTTCCTTCCCATAAATGTACTCTATTGTAATCTATTGCATGCCACTTTTCTTGCATCTACCGCTGACGGAGAACCAAACCTCCAGAGCTGCAAATGCCCCCTCCTAGCACAAATGCCCCCAATCATCGCTACTACCACATATCCCCTAAAAAATGTTCCCCTCCTAGCACAATTTCCCTCCCCGTCTACCATATCACCCCCCCCCCCCCCCAGGCACAACTCCTCTTCCCCATCCTCCCTCCAACACAAAACCCCCTAAATCACTACTCCTACCACACCCCCCAAATTTCCCCACCTGGAAAATTTTTTACCCCCTGCCACCCCACAAATTCCCCCTCCCAACACAAATCCATCCCCCACCCTCCAATCTCCTCGCGGCCAGTGTTGCCAACCTACCAGATTGAAATTTACTGACATAACACCCAAAATTTCCTGGCACAGCCAGGGTTTTACTGGCATTTCCAAAAGTTACAAAATTACAATTTTAGATGCAAATGGCAGTATTTAGACTACAAACAATTGCAATATGCAACTAGCAATATGATTTAAGGTACAGCGCCTTGAAAAAGTATTCATACCCCTTGAAATTTTCCACATGTTGTCATGTTACAACCAAAAACGTAAATGTATTTTATTGGGATTTTATGTGATAGACCGACACAAAGTGGCTCATAATTGTGAAGTGGAAAGAAAATGATAAATGGTTTTCAAAACCTTTTACACATAAATATGTGAAAAGTGTGGGGGGCATTTGTATTGAGCCCCCTTTACTCTGATATCCCTAACTAATATCTAGTGGAACCAATTGCCTTCAGAAGTCACTTAATTAGTAAATAGAGTCCACCTGTGTGTAATTTAATATCAGTATAAATACAGCTGTTCTGTGAAGCCCTCAGAGGTTTGTTAGAGAATCTTAATGACCAAACAGCATCATGAAGGCCAAGGAACACACCAGACAGGTCAGGGATAAAGTTGTGGAGAAGAACATCTCACGGAGCTCTGTTCAATCCATCATCGGAAAATGGAAAGAGTATGGCACAACTGCAAACCTACCAAGACATGGCCGTCCACCTAAACTGACCATCCGGGCAAGGAGAGCATTCATCAGAGAAGCAGCCAAGAGGCCCATGGTAACTCTGGAGGAGCTGCAGAGATCCACAGTTCAGGTGGGAGAATCTGTCCACAGGACAACTATTAGTCATTTTCTCTGTTTATTGATGTAATCTATTGCTTGCATGCCGCTATTATTGGATCTACCTCCAAAGGAGAACCATGCTTCCAGCGCTCCACACTATTGATCATTGGATCAAAAAATTCTGAAGAACATCATAAGAATGATTTTACTAATTATATTTATTACGAAGGTAAACTCTTCATTGAACTTTGTTGTTCTTCCTTCCTATTTATGTAATCTATCGCTTGCATGCCGCTTTTCTTGGATCTACCGCCGTCCAAGAATTTCACCGGTTAACAATGGAATTTTTTCCTTTGCTCCCCTTTTCTCTCTGCTCACAGTCGAGGACCACACACTGGAAATATGTGTGGGTTTTTTTTTTTTCTTCTTCTAAATATGGCCCCGGATGAAGCTCCGGCACTTGCTGATGAGTCTCGGAGGAGCACAGATGTTTTCAAACAGGAAGGAAAAAATGTCCTCTATTTCAGAAGTTACAAACGATCCAACACGTGGAACAGATCTCGTTCCAACCAGCGCCGTCTCCAACAAGTGATACAGACATCAGGATAGGTGTGCACATCCCAACTTAACAAAATAGAGACAAAAGCACAATGTTGGCTTCTAAGGGCAACAATATGTTTTTCTGTTTGTTTTTATGATTTGGCCAGCAATAAATTCTGAATGTCAGGCAATCGGATACATACAAAATACGTGTAGGCAGGTGCAGTCTGCTTTCTCCCCTGCAGGCGGCACTAAACTGGAGTGACAGTGCAGTGGAGAGGAACTCTGATTCCTGTATGGTTTCCTGGGTCACTGGGGAATCTACCCGCCATCTTAGGTCAGGCAGAGTTTATTTAAGACCCTGCGTCCCGGGCTTGGCACCGATAGTGTAGGGACAGGTCACCCGTCTGACAGGGACAATAATTAGTGGCAGGGAGAGGGTAGGGAAAGGAAAGGGACACACCATCCTTCTGGGAAACCTCCCCATTTGGTTACGAACCGGCCAGGCTGCATTCTGCCCCTCAAGACAGACGATGTTGACGCATCTGAGGCCTGCACAGCTACACATTGCTGTTACTTGCCATGAGTGTTCCCAGTTAGGTGCCTTCCCACCGAGTTGTTGCAAATTACGGAATTCTGCATTAACCACTTGCTGACCGCCGGTCGGCATTTGACGGAGGCAAAGTGGTTCGTTCCCGCAAAACGCCGCGCGCGCGCTCATTGTGTTCAGGGAGGGCCAGGGAGCGGGTGCGGCGGCTTCGATTGCCGCTGGCTACCCGCGATGGCCCCCCCGGAGCGAATGAGCGGAGGTCCGTGTAAGTAAACACGGACCTCCGCTCTGTGTGAGGGTGAAGGGCTGTGATCACAGCCTTCCTGTACGTGAAGGCTGTGACCACTTCCCTTTCCCAGATAGTGCAGTCCCCCTACAGTAAGAACGCCCAGGGAACATAGTTAACCCTTAGAGCGCCCCCTGCAGGTTAACCCCTTCACTGCCAATGGCATTTACACAGTAATCAGTGCATTTTTATAGCACTGATCGCTGTATAAATGCCAATGGTCCCAAAAAAGTGTCAAAATGGTCCGACATGTCCGCTGAAATATCGCAGTACCGCAAAAAATCGCAGATTGCCGCCATTACTAGTAAAAAAAATAAATAAAATAAAAACCCCAAAAATGAATTCTCATCATCCGTAAACGCGACCACTTTTGCGCAAACCAATCAATAAACGCCGATTGCGATTTTTTTTTTATCGCAAATATGAGGAAGAATATAAATCGGCCAAAAACGGTGAAAAAAAATGTTTTTTTATATTTTTTTTTTGGATTTGTATTTTAGCAAAAAGTAAGAAATTTGGGTTTTTTTTGCAAAATTGTCGCTCTTCTTTTGTTTATAGCGGCGATCAGAAATGACGCAGCGGTGATCAAATACCACCAAAAGAAAGCTCTATTTGTGGGAAAAAAAGGACGCAAATTTCGTTTGGGCACAACGTCGCACGACCGCGCAATTGTCAGTTAAAGCCACGCAGCGCCGAATCGCAAAAAGGGCTCCGGTCCTAAAGCTGGAAATCCTTCCGGGGCTGAAGTGGTTAATACAAGTTATTTTTTTTTCGCAACTGGACTCTGAGGGGTTGATTTAATGAAGGCAAATAGACATTGCAAAGTGCAGTTGCTCCAGAACTTAGTAAATGAGGTAAGGCTTCACTTTGCAAAGAATACCCAATCACATGCAAGGAAAATAAAAAAAACACATTCTCGCTTGCACATGATTGGATGATGGAAATCAGCAGAGACTCTGCTCATTTACTAAGCTGTGGAGCAACTGCACTTTGCACAGCCTTTTTGCCTTTAGCAAATCAACCCCTGAGTATTTACTGCTGCAGCACCACGCTGCACCTCCTCACAAACGCATACGGGAGTCAACCTATGGGGTTGATTTACTAAAGCTTGAAAGTGCAAAATTTGGGGCAGCTCAACACAAAAACCAAACAGCTTCAAGGTTTTATCGTCAAAGCTTGGATTGAACAAGCTGAGGTTAGAAGCTGATTGGCTAGCATGCACAGCTGCACTGGTTTTTGCACTCTCCAGCTTTAGTACATCAACCCCTATGTCTTGAGGTTCATTTAGCCCTGATATGAAGAACTGCTTAGGTGTGTGACCGCACTTATTAATACTTCAGTAAAGAAATGCAGGGGTTGATTTACTAAAGGCCAATAGACTGTGCACTTTGAAAGTGTAGTTGATCCACAGCTTAGTAAATGAAGTGAAGCTTCACTTTGCAAAGAATACCCAATCACGTGCAAGGAAAATTTAAAAACCAGCATTTTTGCTTGCACATGATTGGACGATGGAAGTCAGCGGAGCTTCTGCTCATTTACTAAGCTCTGGAGCAACTGCACTTGTAGAGTTTACAATCTATTTGCCTTTAGTAAATCTACCCCACAGTGTCATGTACCGTGGTTGGAGGCCAAATTGACAAGAGGGCTCCCCTTGCAGCTCTAGTCTGAGCACCCCTGAAGGTGGTGACAGAGGTACAAGGCTCAAAGAAGCACGGGTGCCAGCAGCTTGGTAGCAGATGATTGCCATGGACAGAGATGTAGTCCAGGCGAGCCAGGACCATACATGGTGAGGCAGCAGCGTGGACAGGAAGCAGGCAGGGCAAGGTCCAGTAGCAGGCTGAGGTCAGTACCAGGGAGGCAGGCTGAGCAAGGTCCTGGATCCGGAAATAACGCCTCAATACATGCTACTGCTATTGAAGATTGTAACTTTGTAACTATTATAACAGATAGGTGTCTACTACCGATTCCTTTTGGGTGATATTAATGCATTTCCTCTATATGGGATTTTTAGAATGTTATGCTATTTTAATTGATATGAATAAACTATATATATTTTTTTATAATTTTTTCCTGCCTTATTTTGTACCTGTAAAGTCCAATTTTATGGAGTAGCACCTCTTTGTTCCTCCATTTTGTGGTGTTGCTTATGTAAGTACTTGCATATACACTATATTACCAAAAGTATTGGGACACCTTCCTTTACACGCACATAAACTTTAATGGCATCCCAGTCTTAGTCCGGAGGGTTTATTATTGAATTGGCCCACCCTTTGCAGCTATAACAGCTTCAACTCTTCTGGGAAGGCTGTCCACAAGGTTTAGGAGTGTCTATGAGAATGTTTGACCATTCTTCTAGAAGAGCATTTGTGAGGTCAGGCACTGATGTTGGACGAGAAGGCCTGGCTCGCAGTCTTCACTCTAATTCATCCCAAAGGTGTTCTATCGGGTTGAGGTCATGACTCTGTGCAGATCAGTAAAGTTCCTCCACCCCAAACTCGCTCATCCATGTCTTTATGGACCTTGCTTTGTGCAGTGGTGCGCAGTCATATTGGAGCAGGAAGGGGCCATCCCCAAACTCTTCCCACAAAGTTGGGAGCATGAAATTGTCCAAAATGTCTTGGTATGCTGACGCCTTAAGAGTCCCCATTACTGGAACCAAGGGGCCAAGCCCAACACCTGAAAAATAACCCCACACCATAATCCCCCCTCCACCAAATGATTTAGACCAGTGCACAAAGCAAGGTCCATAAAGACATGGATGAGGGAGTTTGGGGTGGAGGAATTTAATTGGCCTGCACAGAGTCCTGACCCCAACCCGACAGAACACCTTTGACATGAATTAGGGAGGAGACTGCGAGCCAGGCCTACTTGTCCACATCAGTGCCTGACCTCACAAAAGCAATTCTGGAAAAATGGCCAACCATTCCCATAGAAACACTCCTAAACCTTGTGGACAGCCTTCCCGGAAGAGTTGAAGCTGTTATAGCTGTAAAGGGTGGGCCAGCTCAGTACTGAACCCTACGGACCAAGACTGGGATGCCATTAAATTTCATGTGCGTGTAAAGGCAGGTGTCCCAATAGTTTTGGTGATATAGTGTACCTGCGTATAGCCACATATAACCATTGACTTCTATAAGTAGCTGTACGCAGCATTTTTGGGCTCCCTGGCAGGGAAATACACTGGAATTTGTGCTTTACAGCCATGACCATGAACCCTTATACTCCCAAACCATTGCTGTTGCTCTTCTACTCTCCATTAATTCCAGGATATTTCCCCAGCAGGGAGTTCACGGGTGCTGCATACAGCCACCAATATCAGTCATGGCTGTACATGGCTACACACACATATACACTCAACTGCCACTTTATTGGGCACACCTGTTCAATAGCTTGGTAACACAAAATTCTAATCAGCCAATTACATGGCAGCAGCTCAATACATTTAGGCACCTTGATGTGGTGAAGACGATTTGCTGAAGTTCAAACCGAGCATCAGAATGGGGCAGAAAGAGGATTTAAGTGACTTTGAACGGGGCATGGTTGTTGGTGTTAGGCGGCTGGTCTGAGTATTTCAAAACTGCTCACCTACTGGGATTCTCACAACCATCTCTCGGGTTTACAGAGAATGGTGGGAAAAAGAGAAAATATCCAGTGAGTGGAAATTGTGTGGAGGAAAATGCCTTGTTGATGTCAGAGGTCAGAGGAGAATGGGCAGACTGGTTCCAGATGATAGAAAGGCAACAGTAACTCAAATAACCACTCGTTACACCCAAGGTATGCAGAATACCATCTCTAAATGAACAACACATCCAACTTTGAAGCAGATGGGCTACAGCAGCAGAAGACCACACCGGGGGCCACTCCTGTCAGCTAAGAACAGGAAACTGAGGCTACAATTGGCACAGGATAGACAATAGAAGATTGGAAAAACGTTGCCTGGTCTGATGAGTCTGGATTTCAGCTGCGACATTCAGATGGTGGGGTCAGAATTTGGCGCAAGGATCCATCCTGCCTTGTATCACCGGTTCAGGCTGGTGATGGTGGTGTAATGGTGTGGGAAATATTTTCTTGGCACACTTTGGGCCCCTTAGTACAAACTGAGCATCGTTTAACCACTACGGCCTACCTGAGTATTGTTGCTGATCATGTCCATCCCTTTATGACTGCAGTGCCCCCATCTTCTGATGGCTCCTTCCAGCAGGATAATGCACCATTCACAAAGCTCCAATCATCTCACCACTGGACAATGAGGTCCCTGCACTCCAATGGCCTCCACACTGCCCACATCTCATCCAATAGAGACCCTTTGGTATGTTGGTGGAACGGGAGATTGGCATCATTGCTATCATTGTCACTATGGAGCAAAATCTCTGAGGAACGTTTCCAACACCTTGATGTATCTATGCCACGAAGAATGAAGGCAAAAGGGGGTCCAACCCGGTACTAGCAAGGTGGACCTTAAAAAGTGGCCGTTGAGTGTATATGAAAGTACCTATAAATGCACGTATGCGTACGGGCATGCAGCTCTGGACACTCTGGTACCTGTAGTAATATGCGTGTTTATACAAGTAATTGCATATACATGTGAATAAGCCGTGTACTGCCATTGGCTTTTATAGGCGGCTCTTATACTCCAAAACCATTGGTGTGGCTTTCCATCTCCTATATATTCTGGGCTCCCTCTCAGGTACCCATGAAGGCCCTTTTGTGTTTTCAGAACTGCTGAACCACAACCAGTGCACTGAACATCACAGACTTAACGACACACTGCCAAACGAAAGTGCATTTCTATCCAACGCCCCTGCCTTGCACCTGTCAAAAAATAAAGAAGGGGCACAGGTAGAGTTGCCACCTTTTCATCAAGCCAAACCAGAACACTTTAGCGGTGCACAGCAATTATTTTTTTTGCTCTACATTATAGGTTTGCAAAACACCTGGGACACCTTTGGGTGCCCCAATAAGATTAGTATTGCAGCACATGTAGCGTCCCGTGGCAAACAGTGGATGTGGCCAAATTGTGTTTATAATGGGAGAAGCTTAAAGTAGAACTATAGGCAAAACTTTTATTTTCATTTTGGATAGAGTAATGGAGGGATATAACACCTGTCAGATTTTTTTTTTTTGCCATCGGTGTTCCATTTCAGAAATTTCACTTGTGAAACTACAAAGGTTATCATTGGAGTTTGTTATAGACCTCCCAGTGGTAAAGAGGAGGTGGAGACTCTGCTCCTTGCACAGATAGAAAGAGCTGCAAGGGCTGGGACAGTGATAATAATGGGGGATTTTAACTACCCGGAAATTAACTGGAGTAATGGCACTGCTGGGACAGCTAAAGGGCAAAAATTTATAGACCTATTACAGGACAATTTTATGGTCCAGTTTATTGAGGCCCCAACTAGGAATGATGCTTTGTTGGACCTGGTAATCTCAAACCATGCAGAGCTTATTACCAATATTCATATAAAAGAACATCTGGGTAACAGTGACCATAACATGATTTCATTTAATGTAAGCTGCAAGCAACAAATACAAATGGGAAAGATAAAAACACTTAATTTTAAGAGAGCAAATTTTACAAAGATGAGGGCTGCTATCCAGGACTTAGACTGG
>BLSH010131926.1:1312677-1333615 GCA_018402905.1 Glandirana rugosa | reverse complement strand
GACCGGACCCCCCTAATATGACCCCCTGTCTGCCTGGGCCCCCCTAATATGACCCTCATATATATACAGTCTGTCCCCCAGTATAATCCCCCCAGGTCAGTCTGTACCCCAGTATAATCCCCCCAGACCAGTCTGTACCCTAGTTAAAGTGCCCCCCACCAATGCAAGCCAACGGGGGGGGGGGGAAGGGGGATAGGAGGACTGGTGCTGCAAAGGCTGCCACTGATGTGTACTGTTTCAGGTGGACTGAAACCTGGACATATGATCTAAAACCCGGACTGTCCAGGTGAATCCCGGACAGGTGGCAACCCTAGGCACTGGTGAATGGCTATCCAATGCCCTTTACCTTTCGTTAAACTTTCTTTTTGTGTTCACATGAAGACTGTTATCTTAGAACCCCCGTGCAGCACCGCAGTGATTTTTTTTTCCGTGCACGCACCTATACATACATGCTCACCATCCACAAGCATAACAGTGCCATACAACACAGAAGCATTAGAGGAAGCAGATAATGTAAGTTTTCTGCTTAGAGGGGAAGAAAAAGTAAAATCTGACCTTTTGTTGTGCCAAAAAATAACAAGCAAAGAACTTTTGGAAAGCTGATTTTTTTTTTTTTTTTTCTAAAGGGCAGAAATGATGATCATTTTCCGTTGAGTGTGAAAATGAATGAAAAACAGCATTTTGGAAAAAGTCCTGAGACAATTAGAGTGAACGCGAGTTATTCTCAAGGAATGCGGGACTACTTAAGGATCGGATGTGGACGGCGCACAAGATTAATTTTTCTCAGAAGAAGAATGTCATTTAATTTCTTTTTTAGGTAACTTTGTGAAATGAAGAATGTAAAGTTTGTTACATTATGGAATGTTGCGGGGGGCATGCTGGGACTTTCGGTTCCATATTGAGCTGGCTGCTAGTTCTGCTGTATTCTGCTGTAATAGGAAAATGTCAAAATTGTATAACAGAAACAAAGAAAAACGTCTTGTTTTCAAAATTGTCTGTATTTTTTTTGTTTTTTTTTGTTTATACAACAAAAAAATGACAAATTATGATCAACTGCTTCCTATAAAAAAATGGCGGCCAACCGGGAGCACTGCTATTCCAGGTGGACATCATATGACGTCCTCCCTGGCCGGACTCGGTACCATGTGATTGATGTGACCAATTACAGCAATCACATGACAGTTCTACACAATGAATGGCATCCATTCATAGCCATTCATTGAGGTTGATTTACTAAAAGTGATTGGTCACAGCTATTAAATGGTACAGATGCACTGTGATTGGCCCTGTCTGTACCGTGATCTCTGTGACCAATGACAGAGATCATCACAATAATACACAATGGGGTTGATTTACTAAAACCCGGAGAGTGCAAAATCTGGTGCAGCATGGTAGCAAATCAGCTTCTAACTTCAGCTTTTGATCTGCACCAGATTTTGAACTCTCTGGTTTTAGTAAATCAACCCCATTGTGTATTATTGTGTTGATCTCTGTCATTGGTCACAGAGATCATGGTACAGACAGGGCCAATCACAGTGCATCTGTACCATTTAATAGCTGTGACCAATCACAGCAGACACAATAATACACATTTGGGGTTGATTTACTAAATATGGAGAGTGCAAAATCTGGTGCAGCTGTGCATGGTAGCCAATCAGTTTCTAACTTCAGCTAATTTAATTAAGCTTTGATAATAAAACCTGGAAGCTGATTGGTCTCTATGCACAGCCACACCAGATTTTGCACACTATAATTTTAGTAAATCAACCCTATTGCGTACAATTGTGATGATCTCTGTGATTGGTCACAATGATCACATGGTACAGACAGGGCCAATCACAGTGCTTCTGTACTATGTAATAGCTGTCACCAATCACAGCTATCACAATAGTGCACAATAGGGTTGATTTACTAAAAGTGGAGAGTGTAAAAGCTGGTGGAGCTGCGCATGGTAGCCAATCAGCTTCTAACTTCAGCTTGTTCAATTAATCCTGGAAGCTGATTGGTTTCTATGCAGAGCGGCACATGATTTTGCACTTAGTAAATCAACCCCAATTAATGACTATGGCTGATTGGATGGCATTTATAAAAGTGATTGCTTATAGCAATGATCATCAATGTTATAAGCAATCATAGTGTAAAAAGAAAAAACCCTGGTCACTTCCCCAGTGTAGTACAGTGTCACTATAGTACCACTGCACTGCTCTTGTCACAGGTTTTAAAAAAAATGTAAAAAAAGTTGAAAACTTTTAAGAAAAAATATTATTATTGTTATTATTTTTACGTACTGTCACCAGCCAGTATCCTAGATCACTGCTACACCAGTCATATGATGACACTGTACTGCACTGGTGATAGTATGTTAACAAAAAAATGATCACTTCAAAACTCACCATGCCTCTTACTAAATATCTTGGACTGTCTACTTTCCAAAAAGGGATCATCTGAGGGGTATTTGTACTATCCTGGCATTTTGGGGCCTCAGAAATGAGATTGGCCATCAGTACATCAGAACTGATAAATTTTCAGATATATACTCTATACTGTCAAAACTATTGGGACGCATGCCTTTACACGCACATGAACAATAATGGCATTCCAGTCTTAGTCCGTAGGGTTCAATATTGAGTTGGCCCACCCTTTGCAGCTATAACAGCTTCAACTCTTCTGGGAAGGCCGTCCACAAGGTTTAGGAGTGTCTATGGGAATGTTTGACCATTCTTCCAGAAGTGCATTTGTGAGGTCAGGTACTGATGTGGATGAGAAGGCCTGGCTAGCAGTATCTGTTCTAATTCATCACAAAGGTGTTCTGGCTAGCAGTCTCTGTTCTAATTCATCACACAGGTGTTCTATTGGGTTGAGGTCAGGACTCTGTGCAGGCCAGTCAAGTTCCTCCACCCCAAACTTGCTCATCCATGTCTTTATAGACCTTGCTTGTGTACTGGTCCAAATCATTTGATGGAGGGGGGGGGTTATGGTGTGGGGTTGTTTTTCAGGGGTTGGGTTTGGCCCCTTAGTTCCAGTGAAGGGAACTCTTAAGGTGTCAGCATACCAAGACATTTTGGACAACTTAATGCTCCCAACTTTGTGGGAAGAGTTTGGGGATGGCCCCTTCCTGTTCCAACATGACTGCGCACCAGTGCACAAAGCAAGGTCCATAAAGAAATGGGTGAGCGGGTTTGGGGTGGAGGAACTTGACTGGCCTGCACAGAGTCCTGACCTCAACCTGATAGAATACCTTTGGGGTGAATTAGAGTGCAGACTGCCTTGTTCACATAGGCAGATGGCTGTTCTGGCTCTCAACCTAATGATAGGCTGGTGCTGGCGGGCATCGAGTTTCCCCCCAGATCAGCTCCTGCTGTGAATATACACGCCTGTGCGCCCCAGAACTGCAGGATCACTTACTAGGTACGTGATCCTGTGCAGAGAGCCACCTTGCCGCCCTCCATATATATGTAAATTATACGGACAACAATCGGCTAAAGGAGTTGTAAACCCTTCTATGCATTAAGGTGAAAAACCTCTTTTAGTGCACCAGTCCCCCAGATCCCCCCTTTTACTTACCGGAACCCGATCTTTCCAGTGACGGGGACGAGCCCACCTGCTCCAGCCGGTGTCTCGGGTCCTGACTGGATAGATTGATTGGAGCACAGACATTGGCTCCCGCTGCTGTCAATCAAATCCAATGACGTGGGAGCCAGGGCCCAGTCCTGCTGTCGGTGTCAAAGGACGCAGCAGCAGGACACGGGAGCGCGCCCACACGGTTGCCCTGAGGGAGATCGCTTCTCCATCGGGGCACTCGATGCGGGGAGGAGCCAGGAGCGTCGCTGAGGGACCCCAGAAAAGGAGGATTGGGGCCACTATGTGCAAAGCCGCGGCACAGAGGAGGTAAGTATAACATATTTGTTGTTTAAAAAAGAAACTCAACCTTTACAATCCCTTTAAACACTGATGCATGGCTTTTAGTAAGGGTTCCCCCGAGACCTGAAAATTATTTTAGGGGTTCCTCTGGGGCTAAAATGTTAAGAAAAGCTGATTTGATGTGTTAGCATAGCAGGATATTCTTAGATTCTGAGATTGCTATATGACAGATCTCCAGAGATTTAAAGCAGACTTGTTGGAATGCCCATATGGTAATTCCTGAGACTTACAGGCCGGCCAGAAAGAACGGGGATTCTGTGTTGGTTGCCTTTTGTTTCTTCATCTGAGAAATGTGAAAATCTGAAAGGCTGGCAATGAGCTAAAAAGAACACATTTCTTTCCCGTTTGTATTGTATGTATGACTCAGAAGTAGACTGCATTCAGAAATAGGGATGGATGTGTACATCGTGCGAGCACCGATGGAAGCTTACGGATTGTACCAAGAAACAATGCAAAATTACAGATTTACACTGAGCAGTAATGCAAAGTGTTCTTTTTTGTGATTCTGTCATTCAGGTAATTGCAGTGGCATACCATTCTGATTTATTAGCTTATACTTGTTATAGTGTGTATAGTGTATATCTACAGTACATTCCCTGACTGATGAACGCAAAGTTAGGGCTCATTTACACCTGTGGCAAGGACTGCCGCGCCACTAATCTGTTTAAATGACTTTTCGAATTTTAAAGGCAGTGGGAAAGAAATATGTCACCTCCACACTGTCTGTTATAACCTCCTAAATGCTGCACAACCACGCTGCATGGTTAGAGATTTGGACTGAGCAATGATGATGGTTAAAGATTTGCACTGAGCACCAATGCATGGTTAGAGATTTGCACTGAGCACCAATACATGGTTAAAGATTTGCACTGAGCACCAATGCATGGTCAGAGATTTGCACTGAGCACCAATACATGGTTAAAGATTTGCACTGAGCACCAATGCATGGTTAGAGATTTGGACTGAGCAATGATGATGGTTAAAGATTTGCACTGAGCACCAATGCATGGTTAGAGATTTGGACTGAGCAATGATGATGGTTAAAGATTTGCACTGAGCACCAATGCATGGTTAGAGATTTGCACTGAGCACCAATGCATGATCAGAGATTTGCACTAAGCATGGATGCATTGTTAGAGATTTGTACTGAGCACCAATGCATGGTTATAGATTAGAGATTTGCACTGAGCACGGCTGCATGATTATAGATTAAAGATTTGCACTGAGCACGGATGCATGGTTAGAGATTTGCACTGAGCACTGATGCATGGTTAGAGATTTGCACTGAGCACTGATGCATGGTTAAAGATTTGCACAGAGTACTGATGCATGGTTAGAGATTTGCAATGAGCACCAATGCATGGTCAGAGATTTGCACTAAGCACGGATGCATTGTTAGAGATTTGCACTGAGAAATAATGAATAGTTAAAGATTTGCACTGAGCATGGATGCATGGTTAGAGATCTGCATTAAGCACAGATGTATGGTTAGAGATTTGCACTGAGCATGTATGCATGGCTAGAGATTTGCACTGAGCATGTATGCATGGCTAGAGATTTGCACTGAGCATGTATGCATGGCTAGAGATTTGCACTGAGCACCAGTGCATGGTTGAAGATGTGCACTGGGCATAGATGCATGGTTAGAGATTTGCACTGAGCACGGATGCATGGTTAGAGATTTGCACTGAGAAATGATGAATGGTGAGAGATTTGCGCTGAGCATGGATGCATGGTTAAAGATTTGCACTGAGCACAGATGTATGGTTAGAGATCTGCGCTGAGCACGGATGCATGGTTAGAGATTTGCCCCGAGCACAATGCATGGTTAGAGATTTGCACTAAGCACGGATGCATGGTTAGAAATTTGCACTGAGCATGGATGCATGGTTAGAGATTTGCACTGATCACTGATGCATGGTTAGAGATTTGCGCTGAGCACGGATGCATGGTTAGAGATTTGCCCCGAGCACAATGCATGGTTAGAGATTTGCACTGAGCATGGATGCATGGTTAGAGATTTGCACTGAGCACGGAGGCATGGTTAGAGATTTGCAGTGAGCATCATTGCATGGTTACAGATTTGCACTGAGCACTGATGCATGGTTACAGATTTGCACTGAGCACGGATACATGGTTAGAGATTTGCACTGATGCATGGTCAGAGATTTTTACTGAGCACGGATGCATGGTTAGAGATTTGCACTGATGCATGGTTAGAGATTTGCACTGAGCACTGATGCATGGTTAGAGATTTTCACTGATGCATGGTCAGAGATTTGCACTGAGCACTGATGCATAATTAGAGATTTGCACTGAGCACAGATGCATTGTTAAAGATTTGCACTGAGCACCAATGCATGGTTAGATATTTGCACTGAGCACCAATGCATGGCTAGAGATTTGCACTGAGCACCAATGCATGGTTAGAGATTTGCACTGAACACTGATGCATGGTTAGAAATTGGCACTGAACACTGATGCATGGCTAGCGATTTGCACTGAGTATGGATGCGTGGCTAGAGATTTTCACTGAGCACAAATGCGTGGCTAGAGATTTGCACTGAGCACCAAAGCATTGTTAGAGGTTTGCACTGAATACTGATACATGGTTAGAAATTTGCACTGAGCACAGATGCATGGTTAGAGATTGGCACTGATTAATGGTTAGAGATTGGCACAGAGTATGGATGCATGGTTAGAGAATTGCACTGAGCACCAATGCATGGTTAGAGATTTGCACTGAGCACCAATGCATGGCTAGAGATTTGCACTGAGCACCAATGCATGGTTAGAGATTTGCACTAAACACTGATACGTGGTTAGAGATTTGCACTGAACACTGATGCATGCTTAGAGATTGGCACTGAACACTGATTCATGGCTAGAGATTTTCACTGAGCATGGATGTATGGCTAGAAATTTTCACTGAACACAGATGCGTGGCTAGAGATTTGCACTGAGCACCAAAGCATTGTTAGAGGTTTGTACTGAATACTGATACATGGTTAGAAATTTGCACTGAGCACCGAAACATGGTTAGAGATTGCCACTGATGCATGGTTAGAGATTAGCACTGATGCATGGTTAGAGATTAGCACTGATGCATGTTTAGAGATTTGCACAGAGCACGGATGCATGGTTAGAGATTTGCACTGAGCACTGATACATGGTTAGAGATTTGCACTGAACACTGATGCATGCTTATAGATTGGCACTGAACACTGATGCATGGCTAGAGATTTTCACTGAGCATGGATGTATGGCTAGAAATTTTCACTGAACACAGATGCGTGGCTAGAGATTTGCACTGAGCACCAAAGCATGGTTAGAGGTTTGCACTAAATACTGATACATGGTTAGAAATTTGCACTGAGCCCCGATACATGGTTAGAGATTGCCACTGATGCATGGTTAGAGATTAGCACTGATGCATGGTTAGAGATTTGCACAGAGCACGGATGCATGGTTAGAGATTTGCACTGAGCACCAATGCATGGTTAGAGATTTGCTCTGAGCACGGGTGCATGGTTAGAGATTTGCTCTGAGCACGGATGCATAGTTAGAGATTTGCACAGAGCATGGATGCATTGTTAGAGATTTGCACTGATACATGGTTAGAGATTTGCACTGAGCACGGATGCATAGTTAGAGATTTGCACTGAGCACTGATGCATGGTTAGAGATTTGCACTGATACATGGTTAGAGATTTGCACTGAGCACGGATGCATAGTTAGAGATTTGCACTGAGCACTGATGCATGGTTAGAGATTTGCACTGAGCACAAATGCATGGTTAGAGATTTGCACTGAGCACGGATGCATTGTTAGAGATTTGCACTGAGCACAAATGCATGGCTAGAGATTTGCACTGAGCACAAATGCATGGTTAGAGATTTGCACTGAGCACTGATGCATGGTTAGAGATTTGCACTGATACATGGTTAGACATTGGCACTTATGCCTGGTTAGAGATTGGCACTGATGCATGGTTAGAGATCGGCACTGATGCATGGTTAGATATTGGCACTGTTGCCTGGTTAGAGATTGGCACTGATGATGGTTATATCCACATGCTGTGACCTGCAGAACAAAACAATTTTCAGGGGTTCCCCAAAATCTCCAAATTTTTTCAGGGGTCCCTCTGAGGTAAAAAGGTTATGAAAGGCCACACTTCAATGCCATACTTTGAAGAATGAAACATCTCTGCAGTCCTCAGTGTTAGTCATAAATCATGATATATTTACCTTGTTTGCCCTGCATGTCATTATTTGTCTCTATGAAAAACATATAGGAAAGACAATTACTTCTTCAGCTATTCTGGCTGTGGGGAATAGAAGCACACTGCTGGTTTGCACAGCACACAGAGGGCTGTTGGTCTGCAGAAGAGCCGCCGTGGGCAATGCTGATACAGCAGATTTTCTTCCTTAAGGAATGCCATAAAGGTTGGAAGGCTTATTATCTTCATTTTTATATCATTACTTTTGGCAGCTTAGGCTTTGCTCTTATCTCCAGAACGCTTGTTTGGACGCCAAGAGCCTTTCCCCCCAAATTATTAAATGATGTAACGCCACAGACCTCTCATATAATAGCCTTCTCCGGGGATGAGTGACATTTCAAGTTTTCATTTATCTGAAATAGCGGCAAAACTTTGACATTTCGGTGGAATGTATAAGAGTCAGGAGGGAAGGTGAAATTAAAGGGGTATTAAACCCAAAAGCAAACAATTATTATATTGCATCTTGCCAATTATTAGATGTGGTGGCTGCATTAGTTTTCTTTTTTTAGACTTTTTTTTATTTTCACCTAGTGATCCGCCCCCCCAGTAAGTCTGTTGCTTTTCAACAGCACAAGCTGTCCTGCAGATATAGCGGTTGGAGGTTAGGATAAACCATTTACCATTGACATTGATCAGCTTTTTATTTATTGATGTAAAACTTTTATACCAAAAGAAAAAAAAAATGTTGCTGCACCTACTTAAAATGTTTTTGCTGGAGTTGGGGTTTAATGATGTAGCCAACAGTGGAGTACGTTTACCTGGCTCCGCAGACCACCCCCGTCATTCTCTATCTATTCCTGTGTCCCTCTAGTGCTGGGTGACTGACATCATATTATTGACCCAAGCAGGGAGGATTGTGGGACTAGTAGTCTTCTGAGCAGATGCCTGTGAAACTTTGTTGTGAAGTTGTGAAACTACCCACGGACTACACTTCCCAGAGCCCTCTCTACAACACCAAAGACCTCTGGGAGAAACTATAAAAGGGTCAGCAGATCCGCCCCGCGCTCTCTTCTTCCTGGGCCTCATGGAGTGAATACCTCTCTGCTGCTGTGCAGGGGGGCTGCAGCCTACCACACGGCCATCCAATGACTCCAGCCTGGCCCCGGAGGGCCCAACTCTGCTTACTGTTTGCAAGATATCACCGCAGCACCACCTCATCAGACGGATCCAATGATCACCCATGTTCAGCGGCTGGTTGGTCATCTCAGTTCATCTCACAGAAGGACATCTCATCTAGGATCGCTGTTCTATCCAGCTCTTCAGTTGGTGAGAGGGCAGTAGCCCATTGTTCACAATCCCTACTCCCTACCTGGTTATCTTGCTTGGACACTGTGTACAGACACCTTGCCCATAGGGACGGGAGAACAGTTCAGCTCGAGCATAAGTATGGGCCAAACTTTTGTTGTTTGGTCGTTCGGCAAACAGCCAAACAAACGGGTCGTTCAACCACTTGTTTGCCCCCCCCCCGAACCGACCACAATGCATTGCGGAGCTGAACAGTGCATTGCAAGCCCTGATTGGCTGAAGCAGTGAAAGCTTCAGCCAGTCAGGGCACAGAGCACTGTCAGAGTCATGACTGGACACTGTCATTATGACTTTATCCAATCATGGCTCATTCCCGACCCACAGTAAAAGTATTCTTTCAATGGCAGCCATTTTCAGTGTGATTTCGGCGTGGAGAGAGATAGAACAGAGCTCTGTTCTGTGCTATTAGTTAGTTAGTGTGCTATACTGTGCTATTGTGCTTCAATTGTCAGTGTAGAATATTAGTTTAGTGTCAGTCTAGGGATAGTGTGAGTGTAGTGAGGACGACCTTCATTCAGCTTTGCATAGTGTGCAGCTAGAGTAGGGACAGCTCAGATAGTTTCACTGTAGTGTAGTGAGACCGTGTCATTCATACATACATTAGTGTATATGCAGAGTAGGGACAGTTCAGATAGCGTCAGTGTAGTGACGGTTGAAAACCATAAATTTGATTGCGTTACTGCAAGTTTAACGCCATTTACTTCTGTGGGCGTTACTGCCAGGTTAACGCCATTTACTTCTGTGTGTGCTACTGCCAGTTAAAGCCATATAGTTCTGTGTGCGTTACTGCCAGTTTAACGCCATTTACTTCTGTGTGCCTTACTGCCAATTTAACGCTATTTACTTCTGTGTGCATTACTGCAAGTTTAACGCCATATAGTTCTATGCGTCACTGTATGCTTGATGCATTATATTGCAGTATATTATAGTGTATCCGTGGAGTTTGAGTACTCAAATTAAAGTGCACCAAACACCACTTGACATTGATTAAAGTGCATCTACATACAGATTTCCACTTCTTCTTTACATTTACTAATAAGCATCACCCCCTCCCTCCCAATTATGTCTAGGAGGACAACAAGGAGAGGCAGACGTTCTCTTGGCACTGTAAGGGGACCAGCAACAAATGTGTCCACAGACAAATGTGAACGTGGTGGTCAGTCAACAGGCAGGGCAACATTTACTCTCTTTATTGAGTTTGCCCGTGCTATCCAGCCACAGCATGCCGAGGAGGTGGTGGACTGGCTTACTAAACCTTCTTCATCCTCCTCAATCTCTGTCATGCAAGCAGAGACAAGTGTCCAGGCCCCTGCAGTTGCCAGAGTGGATAAACCTGCCTCCTTGTCCACATCTATTCCTGCCGTAGCCCCATAATCAGCCATGGAGGAGTCAGCTGAGTAATTTGACTACAGCATCAGCCACTTGCTCCTTGATGATGCCCAGCCATTACTGTATTCAGATGGTGGTTCTGAGGTGGAGGATGACAGGAACATGAGCCTAGAGAGAGGGAAGAACACTGGTAGACAAATTGGCATTCATGTTCCACCAGCCGCAGCGTATTGCCAAGTTGTCTCCAGTGGTAATGATGATGATGAAGATGGAGGAGATGGAGATGATGATGATGATGGGGTCACTGATGCGGCTTGGGTGCCAGATAGAGCAGAGGAAGAAACTGAAGTTAAGGTGGCACAACCCCAAGGAGGCCCATCAAAAAAAGTAGAGAGCAGACACCCTATTCCATCACATTCTGCAGCTGTTATCTCCCTGCCCACTTCCCAAAGCTCAGTTGTCTGGGCCTTTTTCAGCACATCTGCAGCAGATCGCACTGTTGCTATCTGCACACTGTGTCTCAGGCACATCAAACACAGCAAAAACCCCAGCCATTTGGGTACCACATGCTTAACAAGGTATTTAATGTCCAACCACTCAACCTGTTGGCAAGAGCACCTAAAAGCCACACAAAAGGGGCAAAAATCTGTCCCTCCTCCTCCCCCTTACCCACTTCAGTCTGCCCCTGCTATACCAAGCCATTACCTCTCAGCAGCCTCCACTGACAGGTACAGCACAGGGTGTCCCAGGTCCTAGCAACACATCTGCCAGCAGCACACCACCAGCTGTAGACTGTAGCTGGCAAATTTCTCTGCCCCATCTGCTGCAGGGGGGAAAAATACAGTCCCTGCCACCCACATGCCCAGCGTCTACATACAAGCTTGTCAAAGCTGTTGGCTCTCCAACTTCTGCCTTTCAGCCTGGTGGGCTCTGCCCCCTTCTGTGAATTTGCCCAATGTGCTGTACCACAATGGCAGGTTCCCAGTCGCTACTACTTTTCACGTAAGGCCGTTCCATTTCTATATCATCATGTGGAAGGGAATGTTCTGGCATCGTTGGGCAAGGCAGTCAGCCGTAAAATCCACCTTACTGCTGACACATGGTCCAGCAAGCATGGGCAGGGACAATATATTTTGTTCACAGTACACTGGGTAACACTGCTTGCAACTCAAAAGGATGCAGGACAGGTCTTGGTGCTGCAGCTTGTTGTGCCTCCATGTCTCCATACAGCTGGTGGTGATGATGTCAGACCTGTGAGCTCTACCCCCTCCTCCTCCTCCGTCACCTCCATGCCCTCCTCTGCTGAATTGTCCTATGAACATCAGGTACTCCCTAAGCGTTCAAAGGGCTATTCCATGAGTCAGGCTAAAGGTGCCATGCAGTGCTTCAGCTGGTGTGTCTAGGGGACAGGAACCATTCTGGGCTAGAGATTCTTGCAACTCTGCAGGGACAGGCCCAGAGGTGGTTCACACCACGCCAACTGGAGTCAGGAATGGTGGTGTGTGATAATGGCTCAAACCTCCTGTTCGCCCTTAGACAGGGAAAGTTGACACATGTGCCATGGCTGGCACATGTCCTCAATTTGGTGGTGCAGTGTTTCCTAAATACATACCCAGGGTTGGAAGATGTGCTAAAGCTGGCCAGAAGAGTCTGTAGCCATTTCAGGCGGTCATACGCAGCCAGTGCTCAGTTGGATGAAATTCAGCGGGAATTTCACCTGCCCATAAACCGCCTGATTTGTGACATGCCCACCAGGTGGAACTCTACTTTGGCAATGCTGCAGTGGCTATACATGCAGGAGAGGGCCGTCAATGAGTACCTGTGTGAGCTAATCATTAAGGATGCATGCACTGTACTGTCACCATTTGAGGAGGCCACAAGGATGGTGAGCCGTGACAATGCATGCATCAGTGACAATCCCTGTTGTGTTCCTGCTGGAGCAGACTCTGCATGGTATTATGGACAGGGCACTGGAGGCAGAGCAGCAGGAAGAAGAGGAGGACTTCCTTTCCTCTCAAGGCCTACTTTATCCAGACACCATCATTCCTATGTCACAGAACACACAGGAGGAGAGAGGGGAGGAGAAAGTGGAGGAGGATTCTGGCACTTTCGGAGAAGAGGGAGACATGCATCACTCTGTAAGCGATGCCTTTCCAACCCCAGGACCCTTGGGAGTAGTACATGGTTGGGAGGAAGAAGTTCCAGAGGCTGTTATCCTACGTGACCCCGAGGAGTCTGTTTCTCAAGCCTCAACAAATTTGAGGCGCATGGGCAATCTCATGCTTCAAAGCCATTCGAAAGGACCCAAGAATACATGGCATAAAGGAGAATGATCATTACTGGTTAGCAACCCTCCTTGACCACCGTTATAAAGGG
Organism: Glandirana rugosa; assembly: GCA_018402905.1. NCBI lineage: Eukaryota > Metazoa > Chordata > Amphibia > Anura > Ranidae > Glandirana > Glandirana rugosa. The sequence continues at coordinate 1,320,405 of BLSH010131926.1, read as the reverse complement.
AAGGTCTCAGAACTCATCCCGTCCCCACAGAGAGTGCAGAAGATAAAATCTCTTGAGGACACGTTAAAGAGGATTTTATTGAACGTTTTTTCCGACTCCAGTAGGTTACAGTATTGTAGAAAACAGAGTTTTGAGTCTTCTGTTGGTCAAGAGAGAAGCGTTGGAGAAGGCAGCCGCCTAAGTGATGCATTTCTTATTTTTTTTTAGTCCTCGCCGCCCACTCCTGTCAGCTTCCACATCCCATCAGCAGCGTCTGCATCACATGGCGGATGAATACCTCGGGGCCAAAACAGAGATGGAGAGCGTTCCAGCTGACAATCCACTGGCTTACTGGGTCATGAGAATAGACCACTGGCCAGAACTTGCCCAGTATGCTATTGAGTTGTTGGGTTGCTCTGCATCCAGCGAGCTTTCAGAACGGGCATTCAGTGCTGCAGGAGGTTTCCTTACTGATCATAGAACGCGTCTGTCCACAGACTCCGTGGGACATTTGACTTTTATGAAAATGAATCAGTCCTGGATTATCAGCTATGAAGAACCTGATGCCGATGTCACTGATTAAGTGTTTTTGGGATGTGCAATCTCTGCAGGACTTTGAGGGTGTTCAATCATTTCATCTGGAAGAATGTTTTTGGTATAGGTTTCACGGGCACAATTAACACCCAAAGACCAATTTTTCAGCACCTGTTTGACAGGTGCATATCATTGCAATTTTTTTGCCTTCATCAAGAGCACCTCTATAGGGTTACGGTGGGAAGGCGCCACCAACACCCCAACACCCATAGAGTAATTTTTCTGCACCTGTTTGACAAGTGCATATCATTGCAATTTTTTCTTTACAGAAAGGTCAATTCTTGCTTTCATCAAGGGTACCTCTATAGGGTTATGATGGGAAGGCGCCACCGACACCCAAAGACCAATTTTTCTGCACTTGTTTGACAGGTGCATATCATTGCATTTTTTTTTTTACAGAAAGGCCAATTCTTGCCTTTATGAAGAGCACCTCTATAGGGTTATGTTGTGAAGGCACCACCAACACACAAAGCCCAATTTTTCTGCACCCGTTACTTCTATCCAAAGTCAAAGTGGCAGCCGAATTTATCCAAAAAAAAGTCTAATCTTGTGCCCAGTGCACTACATTGTGGCCTCATCTTACACACTGGCTCCCCAGCTGTTGCTGAGCAAAATAGAGGCAGCTTGCAGGGAAAATGTAATTTTGGCTGTATAAATGCAATAATTGCTGCAGCAGATTCTAGACATGGTACAGATCTGCCACTTTACAGGTAGACTAAGGGGACCCCCCAGGCACTATATTGGAAGGATTTTTTTATTTTTATGCTTTCACTTTAAAAATAAAAAAATCACTGCTCATTTAACCACTTGCTGACCGCCGTGTGACGGCGACAAAGTGGCTCGATATCGCAAACCGCTGTCATATGACGGCGGCTCCAAGATCCCGCACTGTGAGCACGCTCACTGTGTTCCGGGGGGCCAGGGAGAGGGTAGGGCGGACTCGATCGCCGCCGCTTACCCGTGATGGCTCCCCCGCAGTGAGAGAACGGAGGTCCGTGTATGTAAACATGGATCTCCGTTCTGACACAGGGGGAAGGGCTGTGATCACAGGCTTCCTGTATATGGAAGCCGTGATCACTCCCCCCCCGCCGGCCCAGCCCCCATACAGTTGGAACACACCCCGGGAACACAGTTAACCCTTAGAGCGCCCCCTCCAGGTTAACTCCTTCACTGACAATGGCATTTACACAGTAATCAGTGCATTTAAATGCCAATGGTCCCAAAAAAATGTCAAAATGGTCCGACATGGCCGCTGCAATATCGCAGTACCGATAAAAATTGCAGATCATTGCCATTACTAGTAAAAAAATAAATAAAAACCCCATAAATTAATTCTCATCATCCGTAAACGCGGCAACTTTTGCGCAAACCAATCAATAAAAGCAGATTGCGATTTTTTTTAACCAAAAATATGAGGAAGAATATAAATCAGCCAAAACTGATGAAAAAAATGTTTTTTTATATTTTTTTTTGGATTTGTATTTTAGCAAAAAGTAAGAAATTTGTTTTTTTTTTGCAAATTTGTCGCTCTTCTTTTGTTTATAGCAGTGATCAGAAATGATGCAAAGGGGATCAAATACCACCAAAAGAAAGCTCTATTTGTGGGAAAAAAAGGACGCAAATTTTGTTTGGGTACAACGCCGCACAGCCACGCAATTGTCAGCTAAAGCAACGCAGTGCCGAATCGCAAAAAGTGCTCTGGTCCTAAAGTGTGAAATCCTTCCAGGGCTGAAGTGGTTAAAAATTATGTTTTTTGCAAACTTTATTTTTCATTGATACATGTCTCCCAGGGCAGGACCCAGACCCCTAGAACCATTGTACGCCCAATTACTTGCATATAAGCCTTCAAAATGGGCACTGATTTTTGACTTTCTATTGACTTTAACCACTTCAGCCCCGGAAGGATTTCCAGCTTTAGGACCGGAGCCCTTTTTGCGATTCGGCGCTGCGTCGCTTTAACTGAAAATTGCGCGGTCGTGCGACATTGTACCCAAACGAAATTTGCGTCCTTTTTTTCCCACAAATAGAGCTTTCTTTTGGTGGTATTTGATCACCTCTGCGTCATTTCTGATCGCCGCTATAAACAAAAGAAGAGCGACAATTTTGCAAAAAAACCCAAATTTCTTACTTTTTGCTAGAATACAAATCCAAAAAAAAAATATAAAAAAACATTTTTTTTCACCGTTTTTGGCCGATTTATATTCTTCCTCATATTTGCGATAAAAAAAATCGCAATCGGCGTTTATTGATTGGTTTGCGCAAAAGTGGTCGCGTTTACGGATGGTGAGAATTCATTTCTGGGGTTTTTATTTTTTTTTTATTTTTTACTAAAAATGGCGGCGATCTGCGATTTTTTGCGGTACTGCGATATTGGGGCGGACATGTCGGAACGTTTTGACACTTTTTTGGGACCATTGGCATTTATACAGCGATCAGTGCTATAAAAATGCACTGATTACTGTGTAAATGCCATTGGCAGTGAAGGGGTTAACCTGCAGGGGGCGCGCTAAGGGTTAACTATGTTCCCTGGGCGTGTTCTAACTGTATTGGGGACTGCCTATCTGGGGAAAGGAAGTTATCACAGCCTTCACGTAAAGGAAGGCTGTGATCACATCCCTTCCCCCTCACACAGAGCGGAGGTCCGTGTTTACATACACGGACCTCCGCTCATTCGCTCCAGGGGGCCATCGCGGGTAGCCGGCGGCAATTAAAGCCGCCGCACCCGCTCCCTGGCCCTCCCCGAACACAGTGAGCGCGCGGGCGCGCCTCCGGCGGCGCGCGCGCGCTCACAGTGCGCGTTATCGCAGCCGCCGTCGTATGACGGCGTTTTGCGATAACGAACCACTTTGTCGCCGTCAGATGCCGATCGGCGGTCGGCAAGTGGTTAATGGGGTTCGTTATTCGGATCCGAACTTTCGCGGTGTTCGAAAGCTCTGGTGCAAACCGAACAGGTGACCGTTCGGCCTCATCCCTAGTCATGGAGCTCTGGTGACTGCGTGAGCTGTGTGGTGCCCTAAGGAGACACTTTGGGGTTGATTTACTAAAGACAAATAGACTTTGCACTTTGCAAGTACAGTTGCTCCAGAGCTTAGTAAATGAGGAGATGCATAATTTTGGCAAGAATACCCAATCACATGCAAGGAAAATAAAAAACAACATTTTTGCTTGCATGTGATTGGATGATGAGAGTCAGCAGAGCCCCCCCAATCCCCAATTTACTAAACTCTGGAACTTTCTGTGTGCAGCTGCACTTTGAAAAGGGCACTCTATTTGCCTTTGGTAAATCAACCCCTTTATTCACCTGGAGTTGCATGGATTTTCATGTTGAAACACTAATCCAGTGAACTGTCACAAATTTTGTTAGTTCCACTGATTCATCATTGGACTTGTGTAGCACTTATATTTATTTATTGGATATAAGTATTATTTAACATATGATGGTTAATTGATTATAGCATGTATGTACATTTTATAGCATAGGAATTTAAAGCTGATGTAGAGCGGCTCTCTTGTTATAGTATACTTATTTATATAGCACTGTCAATTTACGCATTGCCTTACATACTGTAGATGTATAATGGAATTTTCGAGTGTTCCCTGGGGCATGGAACAGTGCCAGTTTCACCTCGCTCCCAGCCTGATTGTGTGACAATCATTAACTGGTAAAGTCTAGACATCGGTGATTAGAATTCAAAACAATTTTTGCACAACCATTTCTGCACAGTCTCGTTGGATAAGCCTTTTGATTTTGTTAGGTGAATGATTTTTAGAAGGTGGAATTTTATCTTACCACAAATCATTGTTTCTGACTTTGTATTGTGTGCAATCTGAATTTATTGTATCTTAAAGGGAACCTCTCAAGTCAGAATTTAGGGAGATGCCAGTGCTGATTTGTTTTTAACCACTTGCCTACTGGGCACTTTCACCCCCCTTCCTGCCCAGGCCAATTTTCAGCTTTCAGCGCTGTCACACTTTGAATGACGATTTCGCTGCCATGCAACGCTGTACCCAAACAACATTTTTATCATTTTTTTTTTCACACAAATAGAGATTTCTTTTGGTGGTATTTAATCACCACTGGGGTTTATATGTTTTGCTAAAGAAACAAAAAAAACACGAAATTTTTGAAATAAAAAAACATTTTTCATAGTTTGTTATAAAATTTTGCAAACAGGTCATTTTTCTATTTCATTGATGGGCACTGATGAGGCTGCACTGATGGGTATTGATGAGGCGGCACTTATGGACACTGATAGGTGGAACTGATGGACACTGATGAGGCGGCACTGGTGGGCACTGATGAGAAGTCACTGATGAGGCTGCGCTGATAGGTGGCAGTGATAGGCACTGACAAGGGGCACTGACGGGCTCTGATAGGCGGCACTGATAGGTGGCACTGATAGGCGGCACTGATATGTGGCACTGATTGGCAGTACTGATAGATGACACTGATGATGAGGCACTGATTGGCAGCACTGGTGAGCACTGATAGGTAGCACTGCTGGGCACTGATAGGTGGCACTGGTGGGCACTGATTAGCAGCACCGGTGGGCATGGATTAGTAGCACTGGTGGACATGGATTAGCGGCACTGATAGTTGGCACTGGTTGGCACTGATTAGCAGCACTGGTGGGCACAGATTGGGAATGATGTTCCTGTAACAGAAGCCAAGTTACCAGCTTTCTTCTTTTCTCCTCACGCTGATTGTGAGGAGAAAATAGCTGATAACCGGCTTCTGTTTCCTTTAGTGATCAGCTGTCATTGGCTGCTGTCATTTGCCCTTTACCCTGTTCTGTGATCAAAGGACTTGACAATCACAGAGCGCGCCACCCCTGTGGCGCGCGAGCAGAACGATCATGGTAGGACGTCTATGGACGCTCCCAGCATTTTAAGCCCACGTTGTTGCCGTCTTTCGGCTATAGCATGGGCAGGAAGGGGTTTAACCTCCCTGGCGGTATTCCCGAGTGTGGCTCGGGGTGGAATTTCAGTACCAAGAGCGGTAACCCCGAGCCACACTCGGGATTGCATCGCTGGATCCAGGCAATGTTACTCACCTTGTCCCCTGGATCCAGCGATGTCCTCCCGCGGTGTCAGCGTGTCTCTCCGCCGCCAGATGAATCCTGTGTGCCGGGCTCCGTTCCCTGCGAGCGTCGCATCGCACGGGGACGGAGACCGGCGGGAAATTCAAAAAGTTAAAAACACACAGCACATATAGTACACTGTAATCTTATAGATTACATTACTGTATGAAATCATTACACATCCCCTTTGTCCCTAGTGGTTTGCCCAGAGCCCTGCATGCACTTTTATATAATAAATGTCATTCTTTCTGCCTGGAAACATGAGAATGTCCATAGCAACCAAAAAGTGTCCCTTTGCGTCAAAAGTGGTTTTTGATCAGCTAGAAAACAGCGATAGTAAATAAGAATCATTTGCAGAATTGAGTGATACTGATTTTTGGGGAAATTTATCATCAGAAACTGAAAGTGACGACAGCGACAATTCTGCAAATGAGCAAATTTCAGTGTTTTTCGTTTGATTACATTATTGAATACATTTTATTACTATTATATTATTATTTTTGATAATTATTTTTAGTTGTTTATTATATTATAATTTATGATTTCATTTTTCAAACTTTTTCATACCCGGGATGTTTACTAGACTCTTGTTTGGACAGATTTAAGTGAGTTATTGCTAACAATTACAGGCCTACAATATAAAACGCCAAATTTTCATGCAAAATAATTGTACCGCTTTCAGCACCAAAAATCTGAAATAATCATCCCGCCAGGGAGGTTAAGGTGCAGTATAAAGGAATGAGGTTCGGTTTCGGCCAAAAAGTTTGCAGGATTGCCTCAAGTAATAAGGAGCAACCCCTGACACAATTTTCCAGGGTCAGCTGAGTCACGAGAGTGAATAATTTGAAGGACTGGATAACCAAGCTCCCTTTCTTCAAAAGGGTGGACTCATGGCAGCCATATTGTCAGTTGGTGTTGTTGGTGCTATTCAGCAGAGCTGACAATTGTGTATAGGGAGAGGTAATTTTTTTTTTCAATTTTGCCAGTGGCACATGCCCCCAATGGCCTAATTTCCCATGCCTTTTGTTTGGCAATGGTTTGCCTGTTATTACTGAATAACAAACTCCCCCTAAGACTTCAATAGTGATTGCCACTAAGTACATGAACTTCAACCAGGATTCATGAAAATGCCAACCAAACCCCTCTGCCCTTCAGTTTGTTTCAGTTCATGAAACAGTGGAACAAAATAAGTAGAATTAATATTCAGGGGGCCCATGTTGTGTCTACTAAGGTAAATAACTACTTAAAGCCCATCTTGGGGTAATTGTGGCCATCCAGCCCATCCTTCTCCTCCATCTATTAAGAATATGTTTTAACTTTGTTTTACTCATCTAAGTCAGCTGACCATGACCCTCAGTGGCACCTATTCCAGAACTGAGAATCAGTGCTGAATTGTGAGTCCTCCTGATTAGTCTTCTTGCCACTCCTCATGATATCATCATGCCACTGCAGTCTTCTGGTGCTTAAGAGGATCCCACCGCTTAACAGCCAATGGGAGGGACCCAAGACACTGCCTGCCAAAGAAGCAACCTTCCTCTCAGTCTCTGCAGTCCAGAAGATGGTAGACTCAGGAGCCAGCACGGTACGTGACCAAGGATTCAGGTAAGGTAAAGAGGGCATCTGCCAATCGCTATGTAATGACCAATGCTCTCAATTTCAATTGTGACTTTGTAACTTAAACATTTATTTGTTTCAAGGGGTGACATTGGGGCTGATTTACTAAAACTGGAGAGTGCAAAAATCGGGTGCAGCTGTGCATAGTAGCCAATCAGCTTCTAACTTCAGCTTGTTCAATTAACCCCTCCAGATCCGCGCTATTGCCAACGTACGGCTCCAGCGCGGATCTGAAATGCCTGGACAACGTCCATGGACGTCGTCCCCTGTGCACGCTCCCGGCGTGCCCCCTGGACTCGATGTCCGCTCGAGACCCACGATCGCCTGACAGAGCTGCAGAACGGGGAACTGCCGATGTAAACACGGCGGTTCCCCGTTCTGTTACAAGGTACATACCAGATCTACTGATCCCTGTCACTGGGATCAGTTAGATCTGTCATGTCCCAGCCAGCCCGCCCCC